>OU696574.1:8711086-8791086 GCA_916048095.2 Sacculina carcini | reverse complement strand
GGCTGACCCTCAACAAAGATATAATATTTTCAGAGTACAGTCCGAATGCGGGCGATCTCAATAAATCCTCAACAGTGTACACGGGCAAGTATTAAATATGTGAAGTTTTTTCAAATAAATTGCGAAAAATTACATGCAAATGTTCAAAACTGTTCAAACAAGTAAATATGTATTTACCAAATAGGTTGGGTATAATTGTACTTTTTCTTCGGAATGCTTTGTTTAAAGTAATTACTAGCTCGAAGGATTTAGAATAAGAACCCAATAAATAAATATTAATTGCAGATTTTTCATATATATCAACAGTTTCGATCTTAACCAATAAAGTTTTAGGGGAACAATACTGTTGTAATATACAAATCTGGTGTTAAGCTTTAGTTTGTTTGAGCACACCATAAACATCAACCAAATGGCCATTTATACTCACTTTGGATACTGAACAGCTGCAAACAATTATTTGATATAGCGTAAAGTAAAGCAGAAACGTATAAACTGGTAGTAATATATAATATTAATTCATCATAGAAGAAAATAAGAGCCAGCAAAAATGACACTGATGATACTAAAACAATAAAAACTAGCGTGTATAACACAACAATAAATAACATCTTATATAATCAGTTGCATACTCAGAAATTAATATAAAAACATGTAAACATACTTGCAGAATTTTTCGAAAAAGAGATACGAACCGATGATATTGTTCTATGCTCTATTAAGAAACTATTGACTTGTTTCACTCTACATCCAGCTACCGTTTGTCATATTCAAACTTGCCACAGCGATATCATTTCCACAACGGTAATAGATTCTGTTATACACATATATTAGTTCAGGCTATGATACCGATTATGACAGCGATATTGAGGCTAGGATACCGTTTAAACACATTAGAGTTTAGACAGAAAGTTCAGACATTAGACAGAAAATGAATAGTTTGTTGTTTGAAATTAATACACAAGTATGAAATAGAAACAAATTAAAAAATAAATTATTAGTTTTACCATGACCTATATACAGGTGCAACCAAGTATTTCACAAATATATATATTTTCAGCACAAGTATTAGCACGGTGTATCAATTGGTATAAGACCAAGCCACCGACGAAAAAATAGTCGACCTCAAAGCAGTTATATTATTTTTTCCAAAAACACTAGAAAGCGTCAATCCCATTGTGTCACACTTTTTTCACTATTGAAAGATAACATGTCGATAACGCCTTATCTGTAAACTTTTTCTGACATTTCCAACACGTAGAGTCAAAATATTAGTTCAACTATTAATGTACATTAAAAAAAAAAAACACACACACATATATATGACGAACGATGAACACACATCTTTTTACACTAACTTCCAACTGACCATCACGAGGAGACGATCAATGATTCGACTAATTCCTGATGCGTCTCGATGACGCCAGTGCACACCAGTGTAAAAAACTTGTTAAGTTTTACCTTTAGTGACATAATTTATTCAAGCTTCAAATACCGACATGCAAGTCATACCTCTTGTGAATATATCCAGTGGCGGTGTTAGGTAGAGGTCTTTTGGTAAAGTATCGCCCTGGAATCAACTTGGTATAACAATATACTATTGTATGACAGCGAATATTTCCAAGTTGAAATTAATAAGTATTTGAGAAGGGCAGTGATATAAGAACGCCTAGTGTTTTAACCCTATGAACTTACCGACAAAAACCGAGCCTTACGCTTACATAAACAAATCTCACATTTGTATACACTAGACTGTGATTCAGACGTCAAAATCTGGCGTGTGTGACAGTACAGCTCTCTTTGTGCAAGGGTATCCACGATTCTGTTTTGTGTCTATTCTGCTATCGACAATCAACTTTTTAAACTATGATCATACTTGCAGACTGTGAAGGATACCTGCATAAGGATGACCGTAAAGAAATTGGACGAGTAGTGTTTATGATAATTGTCCTACATCCACTCCAAGTGAAAATTCAACACCGAGAGACAAGAACATTCTCTAGTTCTGACGCCGACACTTCACGATTTAAACTTACATCACGTGCTGGCAATATGCACGGCGCAACTACCTGATCCATAGCCGGGCATCCGACAACGTCTACGTCAACCTATTGTGTACAGGTATGAACACTACATGGCACACGTTACTTGATCCAAAGCCTGGCGTCTAACGGTATCTACGCTGTCTCGACAATGTCTTTCGACTTTCCAAATCTACTCAACAACAATCTGATTCATAGTGTCCACACTCAAACATTGAAAACATCTCGTTCGCCTATTTGTCTATGAACATACGCGCGACAAATATATGTGATGGCTACAAACTGTTTTTGTACATTGACATGATTTAGTTCAATTTTATGCAATGAATATATATATATATATATATATATATATATATATATATATCATTGTAATAAGCTGAAAGTTTGCATGCAATGGTCAAACTCATAAAGTACTGAATAAAAAAGTGAGCTCATAATACAATATAATAAATTCGTTATACAAATACCACTTTTAAAAGATTTGAATATAATTGAAAATGCAGTTGAAATAAAAAACTAAAATATATACACCAATTTAGAACTTTCACACCTACCTCTAACAACACCATGCATTTGATTTAGCAAACATAACAGCAGTGGTGCCATTCAAAAAGAACAAAATAGATCAGACCAAGAAAAAAACAGCTACACGTCGACGCAATATGAGACAACCGCAGAGCGCAATAAAATAATTATTAGAATACACACACACACACACACACACAATCAGTACAAAGATAACCAGGTAGAGATATAAAAACTGATTACAGTGCACAAAAAATACCTGAGAACAAAAACAAGTAAAATATGAGTGTGCACTTTGAGCGGCTAAATTTTTAGCATAGGGTTTAAGACAATGTGGGATTAAAATATTTAGAGAACAAGTATGTGTACATATATGAAGTGAAAGCGAAGAAAGATGGAAATAGAAGGATATGAGATGGAAGTGAATTATAGAAACGTGGGACAACAAATGACCAGGGATTTTCACACACTTTTCTGAGATATTGCAGATGATGCGAAATACGGACGTAGGGATTGGAGACTTGATATATTAAACGTACGATATATTTAGACTGATATTCACCGGACATACTTCACCTGTACATCAACCGGTATGACACCTCGCGATATCAATGTATCAAATCCACACGTGATGAAAACACTAACCAAAAAGTAATGTGCGAATGTTTATACCGAAAACTATGTTTGAAAATGGATATCGACAGACATTTAGCAACGAAACGTTCTAAATTTCTTCCATATACAAACGTCGATCAATTCCCATGTATAAGCTATGTGATGATGATGGAAATTTGATTACCGGGACATTTTACTATCAAGAACTTCAACGTGTTTGAATACAACATGCATATTGTGCATTGTCTTTGCGACCGATTTAGTCAAGCCGTTTTTTATACATATTTCAAGTATGATTGAAAATTATTATATTCTCGTCTCTGCCAAACATCGACTTGGCGATCCCGATATAATGAGTATCGTGACATAAAATAGAAATAAAGGAAAAAAGTTAGGTTAGGCATAGAATAAAGAATAAATATAATAAGAAAATAAGAATAAGAAATAAAAAAATAAAAGTTGGGTATAGAATAAAGAATAAATATAATAAAAAAGGAAGAATAAGAAATAAAACTAAAAGTTGGGTTGGGTCGGGTTAGGAATAGAATAAAGAAAAAAAAAAGTTAGGTTAGGTATAGAATAAAGAATAAATATAATAAGAAAGGAAGAATAAGAAAGAAAAAAAGTTAGGTTGGGCATAGAATAAAGAATAAATATAATAAGAAAGGAAGAATAAGAAATAAAACTAAAAGTTGGGTTGGGTCGGGTTAGGAATAGAATAAAGAAAAAAAAGTTAGGTTAGGTATAGAATAAAGAATAAATATAATAAGAAAGGAAGAATAAGAAAGAAAAAAAAGAAGTTAGGTTGGGCATAGAATAAAGAATAAATATAATAAGAAAGGAAGAATAAGAAAAAAAAATAAGTTGGGCATAGAATAAAGAATAAATATAATAAGAAAGGAAGAATAAGAAAAAAAAATAAGTTGGGCATAGAAAAAAGAATAAATATAATAAGAAAGGAAGAATAAGAAATAAAACTAAAAGTTGGGTTGGGTCGGGTTGGGTTAGGTTAGGTTAGGTTAGGTATACACAAAGAAGTTAGGTTAGGTATACACAAAGAAGTTAGGTTAGGTATACACAAAAAAGTTAGGTTAGGTTAAAAAAAAAACAGCTAGGTTAGGTTAGGTTAAAAAAAAGAAGTTAGGTTAGGTTAAAATACTAAAAAAGTTAGGTTAGGTATACAAAAAAAAAAAAAGTTAGGTTAGGTTAGGTTAGTTTAGGTATACACAAAGAAGTTAGGTTAGGCATAGAATAAAGAATAAATATAATAAGAAAGGAAGAATAAGAAAGAAAAAAAGTTAGGTTGGGCATAGAATAAAGAATAAATATAATAAGAAAGGAAGAATAAGAAAGAAAAAAAGTTAGGTTAGGTTAAAAAAAAAAGTTAAGTTAGGTTAAAAAACGTTAGGTTAGGTTAAAAAACTAAAAAAAAGTTAGGTTAGGTTAAAAAAAAAAAGTTAGGTTAGGTTAAAAAACTAAAAAAAGTTAGGTTAGGTTAAAAAAACTAAAAAAAGTTAGGTTAGGTCGGGTTGGGTTAGGTATCGAATAAGAAAATAAGTTAGGTTAGGTTAAAAAAAAAAAAAAATAAAAAATAAAAAAAAAATAAAAAAAAAAAATAAATAAAAAATAAAAAGAAAAAAAAGAAAAAAAAGTTAGGTTAAAAAAGTTAGGTTAAGTGTGACGTCAGAGGGGGGTGACGTCAGAGGGGGGTGACGTCAGAGGGGGGAGGGGCAAGGGGGATAATGTAAACAAATGTAACAAAGTGGTTAAGCCTTCTACTAAAACAACATCATTATTAACATCATTATTAACATCATCATCATCAACATCATATTAGACAGCAAAACAACATCAACAACCAACAGAGAAGCGCATCACAACATCCTGCACCTAGCCAGAATTTATCTACATCAAACGGCAGTGCAAATGTGCACTCGGCATGAATTTTATATACTTTTATATTGGAATTTTCTAGAGTATTTAACGTCTCATTCAAATTTGATTTTCAGTTTAGTGTATATTTATTTACGATTGTTATGTGTATATATATGCCCCTGAAGATGACATTAATATATGTCGAAAGGTGCCTCGGGCAAAAATGAGTTTTTCGGTACTACTGGGAAAGCTCTCTGAGAACCAGAAGAAGCTGGTGAGACGTATAGAGAAATGTACATACAAAAGAAACAACACAGAAAATGCTGTCGAATTTAACAGAGCCTGCATTACAAATGGCCTACTTCCAAGATATATATATATGTGAGTATGTGTGTGTGTGTGTGTGTGTGTGTTTATGTGTGTGTATGTATTATATTTTGCAAGCGCCCATGTCATTTCTGTTGCATTTTTGTGCTCCTTTGTTTTTGTCTCCATACCGGTCTTCATGTGTCTATACTTTTATTACTGTTCGCGCTTTTGCCCTGGAAAGTGTGCTATATCAAATTAATGTTGTGGTGCAGGTGAGGCCGATGCCGGCGGTTGGACATTGAACTGGGCGACAGTGCTGACACCTAGCACCAGACAGCACAATGGACCGCCGCTCGCCCGGAGCTTCCGGTCCCAGCTATAGAGGTCAGTAGAAAAGCAGAGGATATGAGCACTGGCGGATCCAGGAGGGTTCAGGGGGCTGAACCCTCCCCAAAATGTTTCCATCAACTGCTCATAACCAAGAGATTCACCAAAAATGGTCAAGAAACATATTGTTCTGTAGAATTAGTTGATATAAGCATGATCGCAAAGACGTTGCATAATGATGCATGTACATGACTGATCTCCCTCTATATTCAGCCCTTCCCAAAATTGCTATCTGTATCCGCCACTGGATAGGAGGCAACTAAAAGCGGACTTCCTTTATATTCTTTTGTGTTCTTCCCATCTACTTCATGCCGTATCCAAGGTTGAGAGAGATAATCACACCGAGTTGGCACCTCCCTTGGATTGCACCTCATCTTTCTCAGCGGAATCAAAGAAATAGGAAGCGAGTACTGCAGGAATATCACACTCAAATGACGATAGATGGATAATTTTCATCAGAACGGAAAATGGAAATATTCCGTTGAATTTCGTTGTATTCACAGAAAGCATGTAATTGAATTCAAGATCTGTAAAAACTGATGATACTTTTAATTAAATAATTCTCAATAGGATCCTATACTGTAGCACATGCAAATTTATTTATATCCCATTGCGATTGGGTTTTTATTTTTATTCTCAGGTGGCGTGTTTGAGCTTCTGCTGTAGTAAATTACAAATTAGATTTTAGTTACAATGAACGTTTTTCAACAAACACACTATATACGCATTATATATGGGCGGAATTAAATATATACAACTTTAAGATTTCGATATTTATGGTGGCCTATTGTTATTGCACTCTGTCATAGTTGAAAAAAATGCATCGAGCCTTTATGCACCATTATTATGCACCATTATTATGCACCATTATTATGCACCATTATTCGCACACTGTTACGTTTCGAAGAGGATGGGAAGCATGCGGACAACATTCAACTCAACACAAAAATAACTCCGTGCAAGTTTAAAAAGTTAAAGGCCTAAGTGGAAGCTGCTACACGGGAAGAAGCCGAAGCTTATGAGCACACACAGGTGTGTCCCGTGCAGCTCGCTGCCACCGCAGAATCGACCCTCTCCACGCTATGGCGCCACATGAACGGAAGACGTATTAGAGAGGGCCACCTCCCCAGAATGCATGGCACAACACATGACTGATATCTGGTACCATCATTTACTGCTGGATGGACATGGACTGTTGAATCATATAATTCGCCCAATTAAATTCTTCTCCGCCGGGATTCGAACCACATATCTCCCGTTTGTGAGGCGGGTGTGCAAACCACTACACCACGGAGTCCAGCAATTGAATTGTGTGCACTATTTCATTCAGGTCACATTAACTTATCTCAAATTAATTTGCATGTGTGCATGTACGTAAGTGTGTGCGCGCTTGTGTGTATGCACGTGTCTCTACGTACGTGAGTGTGCGTATGCAAAGATGTGTATGGATGCGTATGCGAGCATATGAGTGTCTTTACGTGTGCGACTATGTGTGTGTGTGTGTGTGTTGTGCGTGTTTACATGCGTTTGTACGCGCTTATATATGCGTGGTGTGTGTTTAAGTCTAAATATGTGTATATATATATATGCATATTTAGACTTAAACACACACCACGCATATATATATATATATATATGCGTGTGTATATATGTGCGTGTGTGGTAAGTGGGTTGCTGATGCATCTGGCATATGTCCAACAAAGACAAACCCCGATCACGCACTGGCAAATACGCTTTGCGGAAACACGCATTCATCCGTCTACTACACACACGCATGGCCAATTATGCCGATACGCACAGGGGCGGAGCTAGGATATCTGCCGGATGGGGCGCGGTATATTTTTGCCGCCGCTCACTATGTATGCTTGCGAGTCACTTAGAGTTGGTTATTGTTTGGCCTGGTGCACGCGCGTCACCGCCTTCCTAGCTCATGTCTAAAAAGGGTAGTGGAATGCCTGGTCACAAGCCAGCTCAGATTCAATGTTTCTCTCTACGGCGCAAGCTCAAAGTCCAATGTTAAAAAGGTGCAGAGGATCCTGAACTTCTGCGTCAGAGTGGTCTCTAAAAAGAGAAAACACGACCACATAGACTTTCTCAAGGCTGTGTTGGCTCAACGCCGAGGAGCTGGTTGAATATCACAGAGTAGCATTGGTTCGTGATATACATGTTATCGGTGTGCCCTTGCAACTCGCATATCAAGTGTGTGCAACTGCGGACTATTACTACGGCACCAGAGCAGCTGGGAAACTACGTCTTTCCAAAATTCGCAGCGAAACTCGTCGCCGGAGGCTGCTTTACAGTGGCATGCAGCATTACAACAGGGCAAAGAGCGATGGTCAGATGGCGGGATTCAGAAAGAAACTCCGGAGAGAAATCCTCTACAGAAGATCATATATTTCATAGTTCCCTTTGACACTGGTTTTTTTTCAAACTTACTTTGACACTTTTTTTAGCCTTTTTAATATTCGATTCCTTTTAACATCATTTTAAAATCCATGACCATTTTTATTCCATTTAAAGGTTGACTAAATTTCAGCGTTTACATTGTTTTTACTTTTCAAATGTGTTGAATGTATTGAGTGTGTTAAATGTGAAAGAGAGATTTAAATGTGTGAGTGTGTCGAATATGTGAGTGTGTGCGTGTGTGTGTGTGCGCGCGCGTATGTGTGAATTCCTTTGTAAAGCCATCTGAAAAGCCACAAATTATTTGGAAATGGAAATGAAATACAAGTCATTTTTAAACGAAACGTTTTTTCTAGTCGGCCGTATCGTGTTTGGCATTAACTACACCCTCGCTGGTCAAGCAGTGGCGGTGCCAGGATTTATTCCGATGGGCGGCTGAAGGAGCTAAGGAAAACTATGCAGGGGTTGGCAAAACATGAGAAACTACACTCGAAATGTTCATGGTTAGGATTTTTTACTCGACTCAGGTGGAACTTGACGCTTTTTTTTGGGGGGGGGGGGGGCTTCATCTCCTCAAAGCCCTCTCCTCCCCCTCCTTCTTGGCGCCGCCACTGGGAGCTGGACGAGACATGAAGCGCTCAGACTCGATCCAGCATTAAGTAGTTGCCAGTCTAGCTTGACTTCTGTCGAGTTTGGCCTTTGAAGCATATCAGCGTTACAACTAGGATGAAGCGAACCAAGCCTGAGTACATACGTGTGTTGTGTAAATGAGCATGTGTGATGTGTGCGTGTGTATGTGTGTGTGTCACGTCGACATGTGTCACCTGCGGCTACGCACACGCACCAGCAGACTAGGAGGGGGTGGGGCGGTCTACCCCAATTTGCCACACCCCACATCTCCGGATGAATGTTGAAAACAGAACCAGAAGCCGTCCCAGACGCATGCGCTACTGTTACACTCCGGTGTATAAATATATATATATATATATATATATATATATATATATATATATATATATATATATATATATATATATATATGTGTGTGTGTGTGTGTGTGTGTTTGTGTGTATGTGTGTGTATGTGTGTGTGCGTCTTTGTGGAATTCCTACGTGTGTGCGCTGCATATCTTACGCGCGTGTGAGTGTGTGTGTGTGCGTGCGTCGATTCCGACGATGTGAAGAAGTCGGGAGATGAGTTGTATTGTCAGTGTGTCGTTGAATGCGCAGTTATCTAGTGTTGTCGGTGCACAGACTTTTGAGAGTATTCCGCAACAACCTTTTGGATCGTAAATTTGAGTGATCATTCGTGTGCTGAGTGTGTATATGTGTGTGTTGGTATATATAGCTTCTTAAATATGTGTAGCCACTATAGTTCATGTATGGACGAATGCACACACTTCGTTTGAATTCGTTTCAACAGGTGGGGTGAAGTATATTGTCAAAACGATGCACGTTATGCATTGTTTTATCTTCTATATTGTTCAAGACCTTATATTGTGCACACGCGCCTTCGAACAGTAATTATTTAAGTGTTTTCGAACTTTCAGTTCCAAAACAAGAAGATATTGCAGGTTTGATGTGTAAAACAGGCGTTGTTTTACGAAAATATTGATTTTTTAAATGTAATCATATCTGATAAAATGCACTTTTTAATTATCCTTTACAATTGGGATGCAAATAAATTTTATACATCAAAAAAAGATTATTTACACAAGTATTTGATTATTTATGTTTTTTAAACTAAACATTGATTTCGGACGACTAGTTGGGATTCCTAAAGCGTTAAAAGTGCATTGTTTTTCATTAGAAGTGTTCATCACAGAATGCTCTCTGATGACAAACAGACCACCCAGCATTCGTCCGACCTTCTTTGTGAACTCAAAATCTTCCCACCTTGCACAGTACACGCAGTTCACACGACACATAGTTAAAATTGTCTACCAAGTGATCATTTTGTATATGAACTTCCTCAATAATAAATTAATATTGCAGTGTGGTCTTCAAACCTGCTTATTATTATACGAGAACTTCAAAAATATTTACTTGAAGAGTTTTTAACATAGTCTTCTAATTATATCGTAAAATTGTCCGTGAGTCTATGGGATAATATTATAGAGTCTAATTGATACCCTTATTCATAAAAAAATGAAATACTGTATGAAAACAGGTTTAATGAATCGTTCATTGAAATTAACTGTGAGGTAAGTGTTGATGAACGATAATTATGTATGAACTGAAATGATGAAGGCATGTGATGACAATGAATATAAAAACGTTTCCTTGTTATGTTTAGATTATGCCTTTGCTTCTGATAGCTTCTTATTGTAATGTCACAATTTTCAGTAACCACCAATGTTCACAAAAAAATCATTCAGGCTTCGAATCATTTTCTAAAAACAAATAACACGAAGCGATTTTGTATCAAAATGAATGTGTATTATTAAGTATAATTATCTGTTTAAATGTGTATTAATTATAAGCTATAAATGAATATAAATTAAATTAACTTAAATATATTTGATTTAATAAAAATATAAATCATATATTGATTTTGTATAAATATTTTGTATGTGTATTTTGTATGTGCGCGACATGCTGGGAGCGTTTTAGTGTGGCGATCCATTATGTGTACATGCCATACTTGGCAAATATACACATGTCCAAGTGGTGACGATGACGATAAATGAAGACGAATGCACACACAAGCGCGACATAACGCCGTGGCCTGGGCAGATGAAATATACAGTCAATTTAAGTTTTCACGTATAATTTTCGCTACACATTTGTAGTGTGTGTGTATGTGTGTGTGTGTGTTTTTATGAATTCCTTTGTGAATGATTTGTCTTATGTGATTACGCGGTTGAACTTTTATATTTTTTTCTGTTTGATTTTTTGGGTCGTGCTTGGGATCATATACTAGCTAAGCTCGTTATTTTTCTAACAATATTTTTGGTAAGCTTCGGGTACATGTGGTGATCGCAAGGTGGTAATATTGCTTGCAATCATCCCATGCCACTGGATATAATAGTGACATTTCAGAACGTTACAAACTGGAAATCCTGGATGCCACAGGAGGCTTACATATGTGCAAATATGCTATTTTCTGACATTAAAATGTGTGTCTGTCGGATGCAGATCAGATCATGACTTAGTCTGACAGTTTCATTATACGCCTGCTGATAAATTGTGCAGCCAAAGTTGTGCATAGAAGTTAGAATTCAAGATCAGAAGGTAGCGTCAAAATTCGTCGCACCCAAAAATAACCAAGATAAAGATAAAGAAAAAGATAAAGAAAAATATATTTCTGTAGAATTTGTTGATGTAAGACATTATCGCAAAACATATTCGCACAGTATGGTGTGTGTGTGTGTGTGTGTTTGTGTGTGTGTGTGCGTGTGTGTGTGCGTGTAATTGGGGGTATATATCATTAAAAAATGCCCCAAGTCATGACCTTCACACGCTACCTAGCCACTCATTCATTTTTCAGCGCTCCCCAAAAAAATGGCACTCTGAATTCGCCACTGTCCTCGTAGACCAACTGCAATTTTACTTGTCAAACACACTTGGCTGACGGAAGTTGAAGTTGCATAGTACAAGTAACATGTGACATCAAAACATACACAACTTTCTGTAATTTCCACCTTTTTCTTCAGTTCTCAAATAAGAAAGTGTGGTAGATGTGTTTTGTCAGTGGTAAATGAGTTTTGATGCGCAAACGCTAATTCCTCCGTAATAATCACCAACAATAATCAATCAATCAGTATGCAACATGAAATTGAATGTAATACGTGTATGAGAAACCGGTGTTTTTGTTGGAACTTCATACCCTATTTGGACTTCGGTGTTCATGGAACTTCTACCCTATTTGCGCGTCGCTCCAATGTCGGCGTAGCAAAATGGAGGCGTGCATTTACAGCGCTTAGAAATTTAACATTTTCCTACAATTAAAGCAGCATTAAACATTAAATTTACAGCGCTAAAAAGCCAGTAGAACGATATGTATTGCGTGAAATACGACAAAACCAATCACAGACAGATAGAAGAGAATTGCAGACAAGTTCTTACTGTATAAATATTATTAAATTAATATATCACGAGTGATAAACAATCAGCAGACATTTTTCTTAGCAAAACGATTGAGAAAATATAGGACAAAAAACCACAATAAAAACAAAAATACATACATGCGGATACAATATTTGCCAGTCTGACATAATTTAAGATATATTTAATATTAATCAAAGTGAACAGTAAGCACGTACCAATAAAACAAGCGAACAATATAGTTATTGCGTCGTAACCAATTATATACTTTTACTCCAGTATATAGCGCCTCTGTTAACTTCACAAATCGCTTTCGCTCTCATTTTGCGATATCACTAGGGTGGCATTTCACTTATACGTGCATAAATTTTTGCGTATTGCATTTTGTAAGGTAAAATTCGTCGTAAAGTTAAGCGTTTTTGTTTTTGTATCAAGCTATGAACCCACTGTAAAACGCACTATTGAATTATTTAAATTGTAAATGCGTAGTTCTAATATAACTGCACGTTTTCCAAAAATCAAAACTGACACAAATCACACACACAATTACACAAGTTATATAACATGATAAATTATATGAGAGTGTCGCCTCAGATTATCAAATGGTGATATTTAGTCGCCGAATTAACTTTCACTTTCAATTTCAATTACTTTTTCAAAATTTGCCATCCGCAGGTGTTATCGAAGCTGTCGGAATTTCTAGACACGAGACAAAAAAGGCTGTTCTTTATATTGGAAGATTCAATTTTATGCGTAATATTTGTACAAAAATTTTGCATATTTGTTCGCTTAGAATATTGTTCTTAATGCGCTGCTCGAGTTACTTTGTCGTTGAACTCACACCTATACTAACTCCTTGCTTTCTTGTATCCGGTCATCTTCTTCACTTCGATCCTTCTCTTCTGCTCTTCATGCACATCTTCTTGAGTCTATATCTCCCTGTTGAATGGTTTCGATTTTTTTTACTTTGTATACACGCCTGTTCAATTTTGTCTGTCATGCTCTTAGTAATTCTTTCATTTGTTTGACTCATTTTATAAACATACATACTATATTATTTTTTATCTCATCCTGTCATCGCACCATTCTTTATTTGGCGCTATATTAAATACATTTTGTTCTTGTGTTGTTGTTGTTGTTGTTATATTTTGTACTGAAAATACAACATTCACGAGTGACTCATTTATCGGCTATCTAACTGCGAATCAGTAGCGGATCCAGAGTGCAATTTTGGGGGAGGGCTGATTGATTTTGGGCGGGGATGACATTTTTGTCCAATGGCATATACACACATTTACAAACGCATTATGCGCGAATAAGCTTTGCGATAATGATTACATCAACAAACTCTACAAAAATATACTTTTCCTTGACCTCTTAGTGAATGTCTTGGTTATGAGGAGCTGATGGAAACATTTGGGGGGGGGGGTCTTCAGACCCTCTAGCCCCCCTCTGTATCCGCCATAGCAGCAAATCAGCCATTCTCGCAGCTACTGATAAACATTATGCGTTATTAACAATCCCAAAATGGTTTTCTATTCCAAATTACATCAAACTAATGTGAATCAAGCATATGATAAAAACAGTATGAAATTGAGTGAATGAAACGTGCTATAAAAAAATTTAAGGAAAATTGAAGGAGCTTTGAGTTTATTAGAAATATTGAATAAATACGTTTTCATAATTTGACCTTTGTTATTTTAACTTTTTCATATGTACGAGCTATCAATATCAATAATAAAGCGAAATAAAAAACAATCAATTCAGTCAAAATAACAAAACAAATCTCCGAAAAGCTATTACTTGAAAGTAATTACTTGGTGGGTATATTGCAATATGTTAATCTCCACACAAATGATAAACAATTGTCAAAACATTTCTATATTTTCAGATGGCGGAGATTACCAATATGGCGGGGTGTATTCCGCACTGGCCAGGTCGTGTGATCACCTGAATTATTCAGCACAGGTGAATTCACCACTCAACACACCTTATTTTCTTCCCTACTAACCAGTGTTTGTGTGTGTGAGTGTGTGTGTGTGTGTGTGTGTGTGTGTGTGTGTGTGTGTGTGTGTGTGTGTGTGTGTGTGTGTGTGTGTTTGTTTGCTGCAAGTCAATTACACTCAAATGACAATGCCAGTTACGATGGCGGAGAACTTGGGTGATTAAAGGATGTCACAACATTGACAATTCCCAGCATCATCATGTCTATGTCGTTTGCAATGCCTGGAGATTTAAAGCTGTTACATTTGGATTACATTTGCAGCCGCACAATTCGGCCAATCATTTCTGTATTCTTATTTATCGTAGATCCTGGACACTGGGCCCATATTTAAAGCCAAAATTAGGCTGCATATTTTTCAATGAGCGTTTACCAGCCAGAGCTATTTTTGGTTGAAGAAATTAAATCTGCCAAGATTTAATTTATTTAAAACAACAAACTTCCTTTTAGTATTAAAATTCATAAATGTTCATAAAGTACAAATATTTGCATTAGTCTGAGGAAAAACATAAATTAGCACGTAAATGTTAGGAAAAGATGGATTTTGCTCAATATACTGTATATGTGAAACAAACGGAGCATTTGGAAAAATACTACCGGAGAAAAATTCAAATTTTGGGTAGGTCTATTGGATCGTACTAATAAACATCCAGTATTTCAGGCCTGAAAAGTGGCATGACCGGGACCTACGCTGACTTGAAATATAACTCGGGCACTGTATGATTTTCTACTGAGCATATTTACATATTCGAATACTGGTGCAGCTTGCTAAACACTCATTTTTACTACTGGGCTTTAAATTGCGTTGCGAGACAGCCTGTGTGGAGAGGCGTGGTGTCGTACGATTCCGACAACGAAATGGGACGACGTCGCGACGAGCTGCAGCGCTTTCAAAACGGCTCTTCCGTCTTCTATTCGAAACAGGATATGCGCGAGCAGTACTGTCTTTCCGACCTGCAGTTGTCCGGTCTGGAGAAACGACGCTCCAGGTCGATCTTCACTTGCTTCACCGACAAGAAGGTAATTCTAGTCATCAGTGGTTTTCAAACTTTTTGCGGCAGCGACCAAGCACAAGTAACACTTTCTTTGCGCAACTCATACATCGTGACCCAAGCATACATAGACATACGAATCGTTTATACTGTCATAATGTACTTATTGTGTTTTTATTGATACTTTAGATGGATTATGGTCTGCCTATAGTCCTAAGTCCATGTATTTTGATTAAATCAGTATGTAGTTGTGATGTGATTTAATGGCAACAAATTTATTTTCTACGAACCCTTAGCGACCCAATCAAGTGGATTGGCCACCCAATCAAGATGATTGGAGACCCAGCTAGCAGACGCTGTTCTAGAAGTCTCGTAGAAATCGTAACGAAATTTTGCAGCAAGTTCAACATACATAGGAAGTGAAATGAAAAGAGAAAATTGTCAGAGTATCCTGAAGTCGATTAAACAACTTGATATCTTAAATATGTCAATTCAGAAGATTTAGAAATTGATTTAATTGACAATGATGTGCCTAGTTGACCAAAGTATTAAACAAAAACGTTTAATTGCAAACATATGCATAGTAGAGGAGAAATTATTGAAGAGCGTTGGATGCTGCAGAGTATGAAACTTGCAAACAATTTGTTTCGATATTTGAAAGAAGTCATGTTTGAATGAGCGAAATTTTTGGGAGTGGAACCCGCTTGAAATTCGGTAAAGACGGGCGATCAAGTTTGTTTGAATACTCACCTGAATATGTTGCGTTTAGCAGGCTAGTAGTATGAAACTAAACACCATAAATATATTAAGAACAATAGACATATTCGTCTAGGTTTATATAAATATTATTCGAGCACCTACATCGTGTGCCTAAAAAGTGTTCTAATATATTAATTTGAATTGAATTTGATATAATGTATAATAACGTAATGTATTTTGGTGTAATGTAATGTATTTGTGCGTCTGTGTGTGAAGTCCCGGGTGGGTGCCAAGGTTGGCCTGCTCAGCTCGTGCTACCGACGCGAATCTGAGACGCGCCACCAGGCGCCACCACGCACGCCACCACATCTATCTGTTGACGTGTGTCCGTTGCCGCCGCCAGACATGCGCGGCCAATTTCACGCCACCACTAATCAATTCACCTGTTCACTACCTAGAAACAGGTGAGCTTCAACTTGTCTGTAATGAAAGGATATTTAGTGGTTCCTACCTAATTTCAACTTGCAAATGAAACAAATCCACTTGAAAATAGGACAATGCCGTAATAAATTTTATTGGGCATTATTTTTCTTCAACTATTGACATGACATTGGCTAAGTACACAACAATATGTTTGCAACATTATTAATAGAAATTTCTCAATCATAAACACTAATCAACATTTTATCCATTCATATACAACAACAACAACAACAAAACATGTATTTCATATAGCGCTCTAATTATCATAGGCGCGAGGAACGGCTAGCTATAAAATGTATACAATGTGGAATAAACAAAACAGTATCGCATAAACAAAAATATATGCAGCGATATACTATGAAGGAACAATTGAAAATAACTATGGATGAAAAAAAAATCAAAAAAAAATCAAACAGTTATTCACACAATATAATTATTCATCAGAGGAGACACCGAGAAGATATGTACAAAGAGAAGTGGAAAAAGACCTGTAAGAGAGAGAAGATCGAATTTTAAGAGGAAGTTCATTGAACAAACGAGGTCCAGAGAAAAAAAGAGATTTCGAAGACCAGGTGGAGTCGTTGAGAGCACGGGGACAGAAGAGACTACGTGATAGTGAGCGGCCCGGACGATCAGAAACAGTAAGAAGAGAACGGAGATAAGGAGGAGCAGAGTCGGAGTGGATGATCTTGAAGATGATGCAGCAAACCTTGTGATGGATTCGCTGCCGTGCAGGAAGCCATCCAAGTTGGCGGATGAATTTCGAGGTGGGAGTTCTCGGTGGAAGAAGAAAAACAAAACGGCAAGATTGGTTTATAATTTTCTGAAGCGAGCGTATATTTTTACAAGAAACATGAAGATAAAGAGAGTTACAATAGTCTAACCTGGAGAAAATTAAGGACTGTACAAGTGTGATTGCTGTAGCATTATCAAGGAATCGACGGATAGGATAAAGTTGGCGGAGAATAAGACGACAGGAGCGAGTCACACGTGATATGTTAATTGAGAAAGAGAGATTGTGATCAAAATGTACACCAAGATCACGAACACACTGAGATAGGGGTAATGGAATTATTGGAGGAGATAATTTGGGAGGATGAAACACAATATATTCAGACTTGGAATGGTTCAAAAGTAGATGGCGTGATGAAGCCCAGGATGTAATATTATTCAAAACCGCAGAAATGCAATTTTCTGAAAATTTTGAGATAGGAAAGTACAGCTGTAGATCATCCGCATAAATGTGGTAAGAAATAGGAAAACGATGAAGAATTGGACAGAGAGAAGACATATACAAATTGAACAATAACGGACCCAATATTGATCCCTGAGGTACGCCACTGGAAAGTTTTACAGAACTCGAAAAAGTGGAATTAGAGCGAACAGAATAAGAACGATTAGAAAAGTATGACTTCATCAATGAAAGAGCCGTAGAAGAGAGTCCAATAGCGGCAAGGTCGTCACACAAAATTGCATGATCGACGAGGTCAAATGCCGAAGAGAGATCCAGCAGAACAAGCAGACAGAGAACAAGCAGACATATGACAGACAGACAGACAAGCAGACAAGCAGAACAAGCAGATATATGACAATACAACTATATATAACAACAATACATGTATATATATTCGTAAATATTCCTAAATCCGTAAATTCTTCCAATTACTTTGCACGTGCAGAAGATTTGGAAGCTGGGAGCGAAGGAGAGAGAGATATATATATATATATATATATATATACGGCGCATAATTAACAAGCCAACAAATTTCACACAAGTGACCAGGATATGAAGAAGATGGACTAGGTTAAAAACAACTATATACTGCTAACGACAGACATTAATTTGTCTCTCACGTAGGTCATGCTGCTTTACATAATATATTCTCCGTTCGTAGTAAAATATTTAGCAATCCAAGCTAACTGCTTGCCCGACCATCAAAGACAATCTGCCTATCAAAGCGAAGTTTATGCTATTTGAGACACAACGTTCATGATAGAGCCTAAGCTATTTGAAATTACCCTTCTGAACTCAGCAGACTTCACTGATGAGGTGTAATTAAATTAAATCTCGTGCTTCGCTTTATGTTGATCGCACGTTCGGCGGAACTTCTCCCAGCAGCCGAGTGGAGCATTTACGGCCGTCTCTGATGTCGCAATCTACAGCACACTCATCTCATATCGAGCCAAGTTTGTAGACTCAAAGCGTGATCCCGTACAGCAAGCGGTCGTTGTCAAGCCTTTCGTATAATGACAAAGACTATTGAATTCAGCGCTGTAACGGCGAACTTTCCAGCGTCTGAGAATGGAGTATGCCAACAACAGCAGGGCATAAAATCACTGAGCATTCACATTTTGTTCGGAAAACATCCACGCAAGACCAGTATATATAGTTGAAAACTGAAAATTGACCGTGATTAACAAGTATAGCATTTGGTAATTTCCAATCAACATTTATTTTTGAGTGTAGTCATTCACTAGAACTTTCAGTTGAAGTTGCTGATGAAATCAATTATGAATATGATCAAAGCAAGTATTTGTTATTCTATCAATAACATTTGAAATTCATTTCATTTTGAATTCAATCATAAAGTAGCTTTTGAATTGAGTTTGATGTAATGTTTGTGGTTTTACCATTAGTTCACCAATTTCTCAAGTCCAGTTCTGGCGCTGAGCTAAATGAATCTACGCTTGAGTAGTCCACACACAACTAGCCACTATCAAGTTCAGTAATAAAAAATGTTCCTGATGATTGGCAGCGACGGCGCAGCACACGTACACATCCGTGAGACTTGCACAAGACAAATTATATACAATTGAATCGCACACTACTGAGTCTTGCAGACCAAGAAAATTAACTTGGACATTGAAGCAAGTGAATTAGATGGCTTAAGCTTTAATCAGCTCTCAAATAGCACAGTTTTGTGTTTGTATATATAAATTATAATAACATATTAGTCGAGAAAATTAATACTAATGCGTGATTTTATACGAATATATTTATTTTTATCTCGTGCTCACTATGCAATGACCGAAAGCTTTCAAAGCTGTTTGAAAATGCCAGTGGTAATCAACAAACTTGACTAAATACACAAATATACTTTTAAATGTACTTTCTATATTTATGGTCATTTAAATTTATTAGATTTAATTTATTTAGTTCAAATTAGCTTGGTATATAATAATATAATGTATAATATAAAATGTAATTTTTAAAACAACTTAATTTATTTAATTTATTCCAACTCAAATTTATTCTAATTTCAAGAGGCACGCACAAACACCGAATTTGATGATAAATTTGATACATATCACACTGGATAATAAGAGCTAGATATCGGATAGAGTTGGTCTAGACATCGAATAGAGTTATGTTTTGGCACCACTCTCGAATACCATTGTGTTATTGAGTATGAGGTCTTGTTCAATATATCAGGTGTGATGTGTGAATTTGATGGCAATGCCTGTGTGTTTTATGACCGACCTTCACTAGTCAATATCTACTGATGATTGTCGCTGACATTAAGAAGATATATGGATCAAATATCCGCGCAATCATCTTCAGAATTATCCCATCACTTCACAAACAGCGTGTGATGAAATCTGATGAGCTTCTATTGAATACAATCGAGCGTCTGTGTGTTTGTGTTGAATAGTAATTAATAAATTTGTCTTATTATTTTATATTTCTTCACATTTTTTTACATATTCAAAATATTTACTACATTTGCAATACATATTTACAAATTGGGCATCTATTTTCAATTGTGTTTGTGTGTCAACCTGTAATTGGGACCACGCCCTGTTTTGGGACTGTTCAATTGAACAGATAATAATAATAATAAAAAAGTTGAGTACTTTGTTGCTAAAACGCACCAGACTTAAATACCCATTGGGAAATTAATCGCAGACCTTACGGGATGTACTTCACGCACACATGCGCATACGCACGCTTACAACACAAGTAAACACACACACACACACACACACACACACACATACGCAAACTTACATACATAGAGCACAAGTTCAATAATTCAGTGCGTTTTCAATAAGGCTTCACAGCGTTCAACAAAATGTGTGTTCATTAAGCTAACCGGCACAAAATTCGCGTGAACAAATTGCCGCTTGTAGTTCTGGTGCTGGCAGAAACATTAGCTCAGTGCAATTATATTTGCATAATTGTAGGACCGGGGAATGTTTGCGCATTAGGAATTATAGCACATCATTGCTTTAACAAGATGTACTATACTTTGTGTCTATCAAATTCTACATTTATCTTCTATCATTATCTATAATCAAATTATCTACCAAATATCTGTCGAATTTGAAAATGTACTCTATTTTATGTATTATACCTGTGTGTCACGTCAATTTGTAATAGGTGCAGTGAATTTTCATCAACACAAAAGTTATATGGCCCAACGTGTAACATATTGGCGGTGATTTCAGTAGTGTTATTCAAATCAATTTTTAGTCAAATACAACGATAGTTGTTTTCATCCATTGATAAATTTAGGATTAAAAAAATGTCAATATGTTTTTATTCAATTTTGAATTTTGTTCTGCATCTCAGCGTGAACTGTTCCTGTTTGATGCATTGCAAAGTGTATTGATATAACCAATATTATACGCGCATATATGTATGTATACGTATAGACATTTATGCATTTAACCTATATTCATGTTCATATTTCACGCCTATGTGTAATCCAGCCTGATTTTGGCTTCAGCTCTGAACAAAGCTGAAAGTAATGACTATATTTTAAAGAACTACATACTTCTAAGTATAAAAAACATGGAAAATATCTCCCTGTATGTGTGTGTGTATGTGTGTGTGTGTGTGTATGCATGTGTGTATGCGTGTGTGTGAATGTGTATGTGTATGTGTGTGTGTATGTGTATGTTAGAATATGTTGCAGATCGGCTACACATCACGTTTCTCACGCGGGAATGACAGTGGACCTCATACCGGTAAGACTTTGTTCTCGCTGCAACCGTGTGTGAACTTTTATGTGTTAATTTGTGTATGGTATGAAAGTAAAAATACAACATGAGATATTGTGGATAATACAGAATTTGCACAGGCAAATATTTGCATGCTTAATTTCAAGCTTAGTTTAAGATCAATATTATAATTGGTATGCAAATGATTTGCATAAGAGCCACCACATATTTGTGTTGCTGCTTCAAATTTATGTCGAAATATTTTTTCAATTATGCTTTGCGAGATATATTATTTTATTCCATACCGGCAAACGCTACTAACTAACACACACACACACACGTTGTGAAATTCTCGACATATTTGCTCTTAGTTCATTCCAAAAACTATGCAAATTTTCAACGCAAGTACTTTCTATTGTCGATTGATAAAGTCCTAATGTAAATATTACGTGATTATCAGCTATGAACGTATGCAGTCATTTATGTATATGTGTGTATGTTTGTGCGTGTCTTTAATCTACTCGTTCACTTAGGTCATCTGATGATTCTCATCTCTTAGTGGAACCTGCTTTTCCTTCTAGACATTCTCACTATAATCGTTGTCTCTCTATCTTAGGACCCCGTATTTACAATAAGCTCTCCCCGTCACTACGATCTATCAATTCTATCCCTCTTTTAAAAAAACACTAAGAAATTTTTCCTGTTGAAATTGTATTATACTTTAGAGAATATTGTTTACACTAGTGATGAATTTAAGGTTTAATTTCCTCTTTGTTCTCTCCCTATATCTCTTTCACTTTCTCTATCTTTTACTTTGTGAATGTATGTGTGTGTGTGTGTGCTGCGCCCTAGAGACCCTCTAGGTGTATGGCGCTATATGAATATCTACCTAATGTAATGTAATGTGCGTTGCGTGCGATTTTAGACGGGCTGCGTGGCAGGCTATATGTTGGAGCCATCGGCGTCAGACCACGTGTACAGCTGTGAATGCTACCGACCTCCACACGCTCGCTACATGTGCACCCCTAATCCTGGTTGGTGTCACACACACACACACACACACACACACACACACAAACACACACGCACACACACACAAACAGGTAGCTTATAAAGAGAAAATCTAAAAAGGATGGCCAAAAATACGGTTTCCCTGATAGTTGCATTGATGCGTGTAATTGAAAATCAGAAGATAATGTCAACCAGAAACGAATACATACATTCAAGAAACATTACAACAAAACCGAAGACAGCATACACGAGTGTTCAACACACACCTGTGAAGAGCATCCAGTTGAGAACTAGGTGAGAACACACTCATAATTATAAGTCACAATAAAACGCATATACACACATACACATACATTAGTACTCTTTGATATGATTTATTGTATCAACTATAAATGTTGTTGTATGAATTAATTAAATCGGCAGAAAAACTGTTTTTCAGGAATATAACACACTTTTCAGCTGAGAAAATCATAATTATATATTATATTACGTATATAATATATAATTAAATTATATATTATATATAATTATATAAATATAATCAACTTAGATGTTGAATTTAAATAAATTAAATTTAACAGGGTGGTAATAGTGCTTGCACTCTTCCCATGCTACTGATTTGCTTGTAATTAATAATAATAATATTATTATTATTGACCCAGCCGCCATCACCTTGTGTGTATTTATGTATGTGTGTGTGCCTGTGTGATCATGTATGTATTTTCGGCAGAGTGGTGTCAACAGTCAGCCATAACGACGGCTGTTCCTCCGGAAGCTGCCTTATGTTCGGCCGGCTTCCTGGCGCACCCCAGCTGTTGTGCTGACAACAGACAGCTGCCGACAGCTGGACGTCATTCGGCCGCCGGCAACAAGCATGTCAGCTTCGATTCGCAGCTGTACCGGTGAGAATAAGTGTTTTTTTTATTGTACTGAATATCGCATGGCTCCACATAGAGCAGGAGTTCTTGATCGGCTCCCAAACCGTGGGATGATTCCTGTGAAATATCTGAAAGGTGTTGGAGGAGTGGTGTCGCTTTAGATATTTTATTTGTCGTTACTTTTGAACATTTGTAATTGGCCCTGGCGATACATCTGCTCACCTAGGATTGGTAGACATTATTATGAAGAAAATGTTTGACCATGAGTCGTCATTTACAGATCGCAAACATTATCCAACATGGACCATCAGCCGCCAAGAAGCGATGCCAATCCGTGTTTGTACAAAAACAAAAGTCAGGTGAGCTCTAAACTAAATAAGAAATTATGTTTCTCTCAGCTGAACAGTGTGTCATATTCCTGCAAAAAAGATTTTTTGCCGATTTACTTCATTCGTATCGTCATTCAAGAGATAGTGGGTATATTAATTTTGATTAGGTGTTTTTGAACATAATTGCTAAATAGATTAATTTGCTGTTCCGTCAATTCTGGACTGCCGAGTATATTTGGAGTACGCATTTTAGGCATTCATCATAAATCTGTAGACATAGAACAAAGCATCTTTATTCGAATTAATATCTGAATTTGCGATATACAAGTGTACTTCCAAAATTATTGTATAAGCCAATTTATATTTTTGGCTTAAATATTTATTATTTGGACGTGTGCATGTGTGATGTTTGCGTGTGCATGTGTGATGTGTGTTTGTGGGTGTGTGTGTTTGTGGGTGTGTGTGTGTGGGTGTGTGGGTGTGTGGGTGTGTGGGTGTGCGTGCATATCGACAGGAACGGCTGCTGGACACCAGAACCCCGGATCCATGTCCTCCCGAACACCTCCACATTGATCCCACGTACATCTCCCGAGAACTGCTGAATGGTACAAATTGCAGACGCACAAACACTTATACATTTGTGTGTAGTAGACGCATACACAAGAATGCACTCAGATTGCAGATATTGCCGTATTGCAAATGCATTATATTTATTCTTGAATTTAACCGCATGCATTGGCTCAATCATAATATTATAAAGTAGAACATATTGCAAACGCCTAACAATGAATTGACAACAATAGTCTTAATGATAGCACGAATGCGGTATGGAAGATAAAGTAATGTGTAGATTAAGATGAAACACTATTGTGGATATGTTAATGTGAATGAAGAGCAAAACCACAGCCAACATAGACTACGCAAACTACACAAGAACAAATCTGCCGCGCCACCACCACACAATCACGTCACATAACACCGATCACAACTCACACAACACCTGACCACTCGTCAATTGACACTGAACAAAGCACGACAGACTTTATAGACGAGTGTATGTT
This sequence comes from Sacculina carcini, assembly GCA_916048095.2. Classification (NCBI taxonomy): domain Eukaryota; kingdom Metazoa; phylum Arthropoda; class Thecostraca; family Sacculinidae; genus Sacculina; species Sacculina carcini. Next base: position 8,766,485 of record OU696574.1, on the reverse strand, counting down.
TGTGTGCGTTTGCTTGACGTGTTGTGTGTGTGTGTGTGTGTGTGTGTGTGTGTGTGTGCATCTGTTGCAGAGAAAGTACGTCGCTCAACTCAACGCAGTCAGTCGACCCAGACCGACAGTGATAGCCGCCAAAACTCGCAGGTCAGTTTCTCGTGACATTATAACAGAGCTGCCACTTCTAGTCTTCTAGACTTTGCTCAATGATAATGTTGTGTGGCAGCTTATGTTGTTGTCCATGCGTGACTGTTCGACCGTCATTGTATTACGATCATGTAGAAATATGCTGAACCGACACAACTGACTAGTATAAGTTATAGTATAAGCTTTTCATCATATTGTGTGTTTGCCCTAATCTCTTGCAGTTTTCCATGCTGCCTGGGTATGTTAGTTCTGGACTCACGGCTCCTTTTATTGTCTGTATTCATCTTCATTGTCACACAATTATATATAAGCAGGGTATTGCCGCTTTTTTTCTTCAATAAAAAACCTACATTTATACTATTAGATTAGAACAGATACGTGGCGGGTGCATTTCGTTTACTACGGCACTCCCTGATTCAGCTCGTTCTCACAAATTCTGCAATTACACAACAGCGCTTTACGTTGGCACGCAACTGAAAACCGTCCATTCGTTTGTACACTCTTTATGATTTATATCTCTCTTTGGAATGATGTTAAATGGTGTAATGTATATGCAGCGTAATGTGTGTGTTTTTCACAACCAGGATCACCTGAGGAATCGCAGTGCCCAGACAAGCGTTCGTACCCACAGTAAGCAGGAGGAGCGCTGCCATCAGTCGAGAGCGGTGTCATCTGGTAGGCGCGAGCATCAACGAGGCAAGCGTCCCAGCAACTCCGTCACTAGACCGAAGATTGTTCATGTGCCATCTCATGAAGAATCATCGGAACCGATTGTCGGCATGATCGACGGTGAAATTTTGATCGATTACAAACCTACAGACACACGGCGACAGCTGCACAAGACCCGGTCGGAAGGCGAGATACTAAACGGCATGGACGACAACCGGGGAACAACCCGCACTGTTTACACTGAACATTCGTACATCCAGTCGCAAGCGTACCCTTCATGCAGTCGGGCACCATTTCAGCAGCAAATGACCAACAGAGAATCGAGAATTCCAGCTCCACAGCCAAGCGATCATTTAGTTACTGACAACGCCTTTGAATCATCTGAAATACCACCACCACTTCCTCCGCGTGACTACCAGGACGCTGAGGAATTTCACGAGAGCATCATGGCCAATATGATTGTTAAGTCGGCCATACAAATCAACCCGTCGTTCAGCGACACGGATGACTGCGGCACTCACACAGACCAGCAGGATCATTCATTATCCAGGGCCCGATTAGCTTCCAGTTTGTCTGAATCTGCAAGGTCTGCTGCACAAACTTGCAGTGATCTGCGTTATGCACGTCAGATTGGTAGAGATTCAACCAACTTTGAGCGGAGAAGTAATCAACAGATATCAGATAATAGATGTTCATACTCAACTCCAGAACAAAACAAGAACTCTCAGAATGAATCTACATTATCAACCGATATTGAAGGTCAAATTATTGGTATGAGTGACCAAGCTCTGCAACATCCGAGCTGCTTTGTGAATCACATTGACTCAAAAAAGTCTCAACAAGTAGTTGCAAATGATCTCAGTCAGCTTGCGCCGGTTTCATCCACATTACCCAATCCTTATGCGCTTGAGAGTGAACGCTCGAGGAGCACATATGATAATCAGACCAATGAGTCCAGTATTTTTGTAAATGAATGTGACGGTGTCATTCCCGAATGCTCTTCATCAGAAGTTGCTAAAGACACAATTGTTCGGCATGAGCCATATGAGAACGTGAAGGGACCAATTGGAAAACGTAAATCTACTGCGTCGCCCGAGCTAATTCCAAGCCATGCTGATCGTTCCTTCAGCAAAACGAATTTAGGTTCTGCTGAGAAGTGTGTTGATTCAAGCGTCGCACCTGATGTTATATCTGACTTTTCAGAAAAAGACGCTAAGCCGTTGCCAGTTAATGCGAAATCCAGATACAGTCCTCCGAATTCAAAGGATACCGCTGATTTATACCTTGCCACGTCACAACCGAACCAAAACAATGCAGATGTTAAACAAGCAGCTGACGGTATAACTAACGATGTATTCCGATCAAAACAGACAAAAAGTTCTAATTCTAAAAAGCCTAAACAATTGTCTCGCTATTTTGAGGAAAATGAGCACGGTGAATTAGTTGAAGTCTACAAGACAGCAGTAATCGGTTGTGCACGAAGTTCAGACAGAAGTAGTTCTGAAGCAAGCTCGATCACTCCAGGCAAGCAGAGATCCTCAATCGACACAACGACGAAACCGAAGCGATCTGAAAAGCGTTCCAGTAGAACGAGGCGTACGTCATCTTCATCTAGCATACAAGAAGTTCCGCATGAAAGCAAGAAGCTATCACGGAAAAACAGCCAGACGATTACGAGCACCCGGGAAGGAAATTCCACAGAAAATCCAGTAGAGCAAAATAATCAGCAGCAAACTGAAGCTATGCATACATCAGCAATTTCTAAAAATAGCGGCAGAAAATGTAGATCCGAGAGCGCCGATGGCACCATTGCACGAGTATCGCAGCCAAACAGAGTCAGGTTTGCTGAAGTGACATTAGTGAAAAGCGAAGAGATGGAACGTGCAAGCGATGATTTGATTGACAAGCGTGGTGAATATACAAACACGAACTGTATGAAAGGTGATAAATTGTTCATGAAAGTTCCCGACAACAATGCATCTTATCATGATAGGCTTCCTTCAACTGCTCCTGCTTGCTCTTCCTCTAAGCCTGAAACACAAATTAATGAAAATCTGAAGAAATGTGAGGACTTATCAAGTGGAAAAAGCATTCTCGTTTGTGTATCAGAGACTTTGCAGGCTCCATCGGAGAGCAAACAAAGTTCACCGTTCAAGACTGAATCAGAAGAATCATTTCACCAGCAAGCGTCTTCAGACCAGTCAGTTAACCAAGTCACACAGCTATTGCTATCAGAGAAGTCTATGAGCGCTATGAAATCGCACAGTTCTGTTACAAGCATTGAATCAGATGTTTTTGAAAAGGAGCATAATAGTGATAATGATCACCAATTTAGCTGTGACCGATCGAATATGATGTCGATAGACAATGATGCAACAATGGATAAGACTTCGAATATTGGTGCTATATTAACTCTGCACGCCAATTCTCCATGCATTGATGAACGCCATTCAGACAAATCAGATGGAAGCAACGCAAGTATAGAAGTCCGCCAGGTGTGCTCAACGACAGACCTAGATTCCAAAACCAGAGACCATGGCTCAGTCACTGAAGAAAGCGCTATCAGTCTTGAACCATGCAAACCCACGAATAAAACGAGCAGCACACGCCCAATGTACGATGATGTCCGCATTAAAACAAGTGCTGCTTCTTCAGACGTGTCGGCCGTTGATTCTACCGCTAAAATAGTCGCCACTGACACCTCGTATGTAGCCGAGATATCCAGCGGTGTTGGTGCCGCCAGAACTACTCGTCTCACGCGTCAAAAAACAATACCGACAGAATCTATGGCCGATTCAGAGCATACATCGCTAGCTGTGCAGCACAGCAGCTCGGTCGGCGACCACCTGGCTGGTGACAGTAGCTCGCCGACGTCCGGCGATCACAGATCGACATTGCGACGAGACAGCTCGGGCGAGATGCCGTCCGACACCTTGGCCGCCCTGTCCGAGCAGGAAGCGGGCACTGTCGATGACGTTGCGTCCGTCAAAGAAGTGACTTCTGATGAGGCGGCAGCGAGCAGACGCAACGAGTCCTCGTCCGGTGCTCGTACCAAGTCGGCGGACCGAGGTGGCTCACACAGAACAGCAGTGGGCAAAGCAACTCGACTTCTAGAAGCTCGAGCCAGGTCCGAGGAACGCACCACAGACTACAGCAGTGTCCAATCTACCAGGCAAGTAGATCATCTTATTTTTGCACTTAATAATTGTGTTTGTTTCACGTTACGGGCTTGTATATATTTCGCATGAATTGGTTATGTGTTATTGTTTCGTGCTATTTGCTGTAGATGTTCTGATATTTGATCTTTCAAGTACAGATCTGCTCAAAATATCTGTGGAAGTGATCAATAAGCAAACTTTGGGCAGACATAATTGAGGTGCAACCAATGTCCATATATTGCCGAAAGTCTGATCATTTCGGGAAAAATCTGGACGAGTACAAACATACATACAAACAAAAATTACAAGCATACTTAAACATAAACAAAATATATAGATATATTTCATACACCGAGCAACGGCCTCCAACATGCGCCCATAGTTGCCATTCATAACCATACTATATTTGACTGAATGGGTTGATTTTTTCCCATAATGTATCGGTGTGTTTGTGTGTGTGTGTGTGTGTGTGTGTGTGTCTGTGTGTACGTGTGTGTGTGTACGTGTGCAATCCACGTTGTACAGTTATTTCGCCAGTCAAGAGTCTTCGGCACGCCCCACCACTGACGTCTCAACGATGAGCACGCTGTCCATGTCGGAGATTAGCGACGAAGAGGACGGCATCTACAGCGGCTACTTTCACGAGGCCCGCTGGATCTACATCAGCACTGCCGACGAGCGGAAATTACACACGAAAATTGCGCATCCAACTGAAGGTGACTCATCGCAATTTTGTCACGCGCGCAATAATATATTTGCTCGATTTTGCTCGATTTTTCTCATAATATTCACGACAAGGCCGCAAACAGGAGTGCAACGATTTCCACTTTGTAAATTCCACAAATTTATGGTACTATTAAATTATAAATTCTATTCTAAATTCTATTGTATATGTATAAATTCTTTGTAAATTCTACAAATTTATGGTACTATTAAATTAGTATGTTAGACAAATTTTTTTGATGAATTTAAGGACGATTTTTTTAAGTTAGAACATTATTTACTCAATTGGTGATAAATTATTTTTAATACGATAAGATAAGATAGGATAAATACATTTTACAATACTTGACTCTATTGCTTGTTATTTAAGAGGATACACTATTTTTGTATAGGACATTCATGGTAATTTTGGAAATGCTAAAATTTTCCTATTTTGTACTCCATCACTTACCTTTTACTTGATTTATGCTCAAAAGTTAATGGAATTTGTCAAGTGGAGCCGCTTCTGAAACTTGTCAACTACAAATAGTATATATGAAACTGGATTGAGGAGCTTATCATGTTTATTGCACAAGCTCAGTTCGCGTAAATCATCGAAAAATGAGACATTTTACCGAGCAATCCATTTGTATACGTAAACTGCAATATTTCAAGCTACTGTCCGGAATATGCAGCGCATGCATGGATATATCATAGTACACTCCAACTCTCCAAGCCAAGCCAAGCTGAACACTATTTTAGCCTTAGAAGCCCAGCGTTATTTAGCCCGGCGTAATTTGACAAACAGGGTCGTTATGTCACTAGAGGAAAGACATATTAGATGCTGTTTGCCCACACTCAATTCCCAGTCGCATATTTGAGTGGCTTGATGCGGCCAATATCGCCTCTTCAGCCGGCTCAAGTGGCAATTTATGCACACTTTATGTGTCGTAAAACAAATAAGCCAAAGCTTGGCAGGTTTCGTATGAATAAATTGCGCCAGTCATATCCAGCCACAAACATCAAAAGCATTTCGCAAGTGGCGCTATGACTGTCCACACACACATATACATACACACACACACACACACACATGCAAATACACCGCAATCTAATACGCTATTGAAGCAAATGTGCATTTCCAGACTCGGCTGGGGATGAACCTCAGTGTGTATAAATGTCACGGTTATGGGCCTTGGCACGCCTATCAACATTCTAAACCGTATCGAACTATTCTGATATCAATTCTGCATCCAAATATTGTTCGGTCTGCATGATTAAACAGGCGTATGTTAAAATGCGAATAATTCGATGGTGATTGTGTTCAAACCGACTTCATACAGTTGTTTTTTCAAAGAGCAATCTGTATATGGACGAATATATTGCTCGGAATAATGTTATTCTGATAACACGTCTCTGACTACGCTCAACTTGTGTATTATGAATGAATTACATTGAGCACATAGATCAAAGCGAAACTTGACAGTGCAAGTTTTTATCATAGGATATAAATGAATCATGTAACTGCATAAGTATATAAAAAGCGAAAACATGTATCATTTCCCTATTAAATACTCTCTCCTTATATCTTAAAAATAAACTTGAAATATCCTTTTCTGTTGCATCTGTTTGCACATATGCATCTAATGCATCTCTGTTGCCGTTGTCAGCAGAATGCGGATCTAGCGAGGGCCGGATGTCAAGAAGTTCGTCTATCGAGTCTACTGAAAGTGAGCGTGATTTTCGGCGTCGATACCAGGCCGTAACACACCGCATGGTGCACAGACATGCCTGTCTGCAAATGCTGGCGCAAATGGACAACTCAACATTCGGTGAGAACTTGTGCATGTGAGATGTCACTGCAAAGTGGGCCGTACACATATGTCATTGGCCATTTTTGCAACACAAACATCAACTACAAGTGCACTGGCATCACAGGCTAGATGAGGGCTGAACTCAATTCTGAACCAATAATGATATTGGCAACAAAAAACATTAATGAATTAAAATATTATAGAAGATTTATGACTATATTTCATAAATATTGACACAATTTTGAAATTATATTGAAAGTATGGTCTCAGAAGCACGCGTGGCCCTATTCGACATCAGGCTAGTATTTTATGGAGTGAGTCGTTTGAATGAGGTGACTGAGCTGAAAACAGATGCATAAATCGGCCAAAGCATACTCACAATATTTGACTATTGGCATAATTGTAATGATACTCAAATGCAGCACCAACAACAAAAAGTACTGTTAACGTTATTATCCCAATGGTTAATTTAGCTGCATACTATACAACTTAATAGCTTATTCATATAAGTTAATTAGGAACACACGTACATAAATTTTGTTATTTCTGCAATTATCATTATTGCAATATTAACATAAACTTGTCACACATTTCATCAGTGTAAAATAGCTGAGAACATTTTCCATTATGTGTAATGCGGTACAGTATGTTGTATAACTTTGTAATGCGGTACAGTATGTTACGTTATTATGAAATGCGGTACAGTATGTTACATACTATGAAATGTGGTGCACTATCCCATTGTGTCATCCAGTAATTTTGTAGTGTATTGACGCATGTTCATATATAATCATATGTAAACAGTACAAGTGCATCTGGTAAACAATTGATTTACTGAATCTGGTTATGAAAGTGTATGTACTTCATACTAATTTTCTCGAGTTTGCGTACAATATTTGGCCGCATTTGCTCTTGAACTCCGCGTTGGACTGCGTGGTGTAGTGCTAGCACGCCAGCCTCACAAGCGGGAGATCCGAGGTTCGTGTGTTGCGCCAAGCATTCTGGGGAGGTGACCCTCTTTAATACGTATTCCGTCCCTATGGCGCCATAGCGTAGAGAGGGTTGGTTCTGCGGTGACAGCGAACTGTACGGGACACAGCTGTGTTCATAAGCTAAAAGGCTTCTTCCCGTGTAGCAGCTGTCACTTGAGGCCTTTAACATTTAACGTTTTAAACAATGACACAATATATGTTTTCAGTTAATTAATCAAATCGAATTTGGGATCCATCAATTAGCCGATAATTGTACACGTTGCGCGGTAGGTAGATGGGGGGACGTTTCATAAAATTTAACCTGATAGACAATAGTTGTGAGCAATGGCTCAACTTACCTTTTGACACAGCAACATTGTTCGCCTCCACTAAACATTATGCAGCTAGGTACACAATTAGCTTGCAGTCTTTTTAGCTTATATTTTCCATCAATTTGTGGGCATTTCTTGTGACAAAGCAAGGAGAGAGTCGGTGTCGTGTAACTATCTAGCTCTGAGTATCTTTTTTCTCCTCTTGGAACTATTATCAACCCACCGTTCTTTCGCAATCAGCCCGGCATAATGAGCTCGTGTGTTTGCAAGCTTGTCTCTCTCATGTCTGCCTGATTGTTTGCTTGAGTGTGCGTCTGAGTATCGTCGTAATGTGAATGCCAGATATCATGTTTGTCGCCAAATGACACACTGGCGGTGAAATTTGCCACTCAGCGGACTGACACTATGTAATTACGCCGGAATTTGCACGCGCAAGACCATTAGCCTAGTCCTCGCTGTTGTCGCTCGTTGACAGTTTCTCTTTCTCTCTTTCTCTCTCTCTCTTTCTCTGTGTTCAACTGAAAGAGCTGTGTTGTGAGGCTGCGTCAACATGCTGCTTAAATGCCGCTAAAATTGATATCCAGCTCTCAGACAAATACAAATATTGCAGCAAATTACCGTTCACTGTTGATTTTAGCGATTGACAAGAAATTGCAAATTTCTTTAGAATTAGAATCGTATTTTCTGCTGTAAGACTTGAATGCTTCCATTTTTTCAGCTCAAATGAATAGTTAGTCCAGTCGCCGAAACTTAATTGAACGTATATATGTGTTGTAATATACCATACGCGTACTGCATGGGGTTATATTAGCATCAGAAGATTATTGATCTATTTAATATGATCTTAAACAGCATGTCGCAATAATACGAGTGTGGCGTACGAGTTGAGTTTTTACTCAAGTCAGTAAATAAACGACATGTGCAATATCAAATTCGTAAATTTCATAGGTTCTAATCAACTTGTATGTTGCTGTTAAGTTCAAAATCAGGAAAAGGTCTAGTCATATAATAAAGTATACTTTTTGTTTCTTATCAAATGCATTTCATGGGCTATTCAGAAATCTTAAATAATTTCTACGTTTGCTTGATATTTATTTTTCAATTTATATGCTTATCTATTATATATATTTATGTTATTTGTATTGCTCAAATTAAACAGATCCAACATAATTGCATATCGATTTCACTTTGTCGATCATTCAACACGTTATGTGCTGCTGACGTTTTATAATATATAACAAAGAAATACATTATGCCTGATTTCCAGCGACAAACGGTGTTGTATGGAGTTAGAGCCCAGGATGATATTACATCCTGGGCTTATACTCTCTAAATCCTGGGCTAAATATATACTATCCGTTTCTCGCGCCTATGATAATTAGAGCGCTATACCAAATACAAGTGTTGTTGTTGTTGTTGTTGTTGTTGTTGTTGTTGTTGTTGTTGTTGTTGTATTTGTTGCACTCTTTTTGCACTAATCTTCGCTACGAAGCCGAGAACAAGACGGTGGTGATTGAGAAGACGGCGGGAGAGTTCGGCTTTCGTATTCACGGTTCTCGACCGGTCGTTGTGTCAGCTATTGAAGCCAACACTCCGGCTGATAAATCAGGTGAGCACAGTCTCAGCATAAACTGATTGCTGTTCTGGCTTTATTTTATAAATTTGAACTCACAACATAGAGAGTCTTCCTGTTGTAATATATAGATTGCATTAAATGTATAAAATCATTTGGCTCGGGTAGGATTTCATCATTATATTGGTAATTAATAATTCTGACTATTATTTTTATTATGAGGATGATGATTACGGATATTATTATTAATAATAGTATTATTTATATTTTTATTGATATTGTGATTGCAATTAAAATTTTAATTATGATTATGCTGGCAATCACATTTGATTGTATTACAAACAGTTTGTGTAGATATAGAGCTAGAAATTTGGACTTACTTTACATGCACAACACACTTAAAAATATATTTTTGCCACAAAACATTCTAGTGACGCATTTACAGTCATCTGATTTATATTATCGTCTCCATAGCGTCTGGGCCATGGTACTATGTAGCCTCAGAACGCCTGGCTACTTCAAATTAAACGTTTTTATTTATGAAATAATATGTTCGCTATCCTCAGAAGAAATTGTGAAGTGATATACTAATTATTTGCTTAGTGTTTACTTTGCATCTGCTTGAGGAAGGAAATAGTGAAGCATTTATACTATTATTTACTCGGTTAAGATTTATGGCACGCGCATTTGGTAAAATACAGCATTATAGCAAACTGATCGTCAGCTTACAGGGCATATTCAAGAGCACGCGGCAGGTAGTATTGAATGTTGAATTACATATGTGTGCAACATCAAATATAATGTTCTCTCACGCATGTTTACTAAAAAGATGCTGTTTTATATGTTGCCACTTCAACCAGCCAAATACGAAATAAGATTGCAGGTGATTTATGTGTGCGCTGTATTTTTCCCGTGTAATTGGTGCTGGATATGAAGCCGACGATTGATGACACAACGGTCCCCAATGAAGGCAAACAACACAGCTACTACATAGTGCTGGGCCACAGTTTTGTCATCGAAGACCAAATCGGCAAAGTTTGATGCCTGCAGAGTGGACATTTCCCTAAGGACTTTTGACGGGCGTGTCTGGTATCAAAGTCGACCTTCATTCCAGCCGGATCAACCAGATAAGCTGTCTTATACGGCGATATTGATTTCTGTCCGAGCAACCTTTCGATCACTGGTTTCCGAGGTCATCAGACTGAGCTGCACGATGTACATTGTCGCACGATGTACATTACAAAGCTTTCACCAACTACTGCGCATTGCAATCATTATTTATCATTAATCATTAATCATTAATCATAATATATTGCAAATCATATTTGCAATATGTGCGCATTGAAGCATTCAGACAACCATAGCGGCACACCAATAGCAGAACAATTGTCTTCAATATGGTGTCAGTGCCAGTGTCATTGCTTCTTCCTTCCGCTTGCTGTAGCCAATTATAGTAAGTCACAGAGTGAGTTTATTTGTTATGCACACCTAAAGCGCAGTGAAAACACATTAAGTCAGTGTAAAGTGGCAATAAATCGATTGGCTCTGCCAGGCTGGACTATATATTTCGTCCTGTTATTGTCGATTCCAGTGAGCAACGAGCGAGATCGGATATACATTAGCGACACTATTGCTTGATAACACCTACGTATACGCATTTTGCTATATATATATATATATATATATATATATATATATATATATATATATATATATATATATATATATATATACCGTAAATGCTCTATTTATCCGACAGGCTCTAATAATCCGGCATCCTCAGGTATGGGTTAAAAAATAACCCGGCAGGCTCTAATAATCCGGCACTTCCTGGAAAGGCTTATTGAAACTGCAGCCACGATTCAGTTATAGTTCAGCAACAGTTTATTTAGCAATGGTCGATTACTACACAGAACAATACACTGTGGAGATACGCGTCTTCTCTCGTCCTGTTATCAGTGCATTATTTTTTGTGTTGCAGTTTTTGCGCAATCCTACCGTGTGGAGTGACCAAAAATGATCCGACGGGCTCTAATAATCCGGCAGGCTCTTATAATCCGGCACCATACGCAGGGGGTCGGAAAAAAAATCCGGCAGGTCGGATAAGAAGAGCATGTACGTTATATATATCGTATTCAAGCCCGTGTAGACATAGGTGTACAATGTATACGTCTGTGTATGTGTGCGTGTATAATATACACGCAGGGTTCTAAAAAAACGGGTATTTCTCAAAAAATACCAAACACCATGTTTTTTTAGAAAAAAGACAAAAACCATTGGGTTTTTTTGTGGTTTTTTACACTTTGCACACATAGATAAAAAAACGGATTGTACCATGCTATTTAGTATATAGTTATACATATTTCAGTACCACTTACCAAGAGTTTTGTAAATATTTATAAGAGAAGAGAAATATAATCATAAAAATGTACACACAGGATCTTGAATTTCACTTTTAGCATCTATAGGCAACGGAAGTTTTATACCGCTTCCAATTGCGAAAGCAGTCGATTTTAAGCACCCACATATGTTTGGAAAGCCAAATTCAAATACCCAGTGGTCTTATTTATGAAAACCTAGTGACAAAAAATTGTTTTGCCCTGGTAATTTGATTCATGTTTGTTTTACAACAACAACAACAACGTGTATTTGCTATAGCGCCGGTAAAACACAAGCGCGAAAAACGGAAAACATCAATTGAGATAAAACAACAATTGTAAAGAATATGGGAGAAATGAGCAAGTAAAAGAAAGAGAAGTCACAAAACAACCAAAATTGGTAAATAGCAAGCACAAGCACAAAGGGCACAGTTCCAAAAAAATCAAGTGGTATGTTCGAACAATAAAATCGACAGAGAATTATTACAGAGAACATTCACATTAGAATAAATAAAGCAGCAAGGAAGGAAAGGAAGCAGTAACTGTGCTCAAGACAGGGAAAAATAAGACAACGAGAACTGAAACAATCATGAAACGGAGAAATAGTTCAAACAATATCACAGAGAGGCGAAAGGAGAGAGAGAGTGAGAGACGGGATCAAATGAAATGTCAAAAAGGTACAGGCGAAGCCGATGGCGGAATGACCGAAATGAAGAGGTGCGGGTGATATGAGAGGGAAGAGAATTATACAAGCGAGGGGCGTAAAAGAAGAACGATTTAGAGGACCAGGAAGATTCATTAGATGCACGAGGACAAGCGAGAGGAAGAGGGCGACGAGAGGAGTGTGAGTCAGTGGGAGACAAAAGATTAGCAAGATAAGAAGGTTGGTGAGGATCATGCAGAAGCTTGTAAATGAGACAGCAAAGGCGAAAATGAATTCGTGGGATGATAGGAAGCCAGTGGAGTTGAAAAAGTAGGTGAGACGTGTGGTGAGAAAAGGTAGGATGAAAGACAAATCGACAAGATTGGTTGATCACACGCTGAAGGATTAAGAGATGAGAACGAGGAGCACTAAAGTAAAGCGAGTTGCAGTAGTCTAACCTGGGGAAAATGAGAGTATGAACAAGAGTGATGGCGGAATTTTTATCAAGATAGGGACGTATAGGGTAGCGAGAGCGCAGAATAAGACGACAAGTGCGGGCGACAGAAACGATATTGTCAAAGCAGGAGAGCGAAGAGACAAAGATAGAGCCGAGATTGCGAACAGCAGTTGAGATAGGAAATGGGAGAAGAGGAGGTGAAATACGAGGTGGATGGAGGACGATGAACTCAGACTTAGAAGTATTCAAGTACAACTGCCGAGAGGCGGCCCATGAGGAAATTTCAGAAAGTATATCAGAGAGAAAGGAGGGAGTATCAGGAGTTACAGGAATGAGGAATTGGATGTCATCGGCATAGATTTTGAAAGTAATGGAATGTTTTCGAAGAACAGGGCAAAGAGAAGACATATAAAGATTAAATAATAGTGGGCCAAGGACGGAACCTTGGGGAACACCAGATCGAAGAGGGAAGTGAGCAGAGGTAGAGGAATTGAAGTCAACTGAGTAAGTACGATCAGTGAGGTAAGATTTCAGAAGAGAAAGGGCGGAAGAAGATAGACCCAAACAGGAAAGATCACGAATAATAATAGGGTGACTAACAAGATCAAAAGCCGAGGACAGATCAAGTAATACCAAGAGGACAGATTGACGGTAGGAGAAGTGTGAAAGGGTATCATTACACAAGGAAATAAGTACAGATTCAGTAGAGTGAGCAGAGCGGAAACCAGATTGACACGGGTCAAGGAATTTAGAGATGTAAGGAGAGAGTTGCAATGAAATAGCGGTGTAGCGCTTTAGACGTGACTCTGCCTGGGAACGTGCTACTGTCTTAGTCCCGCGCCACAAATGCGACGAAATGTCCACGATGTGATGCACGCAGTGTATTTAGTGGCGTACACAGTTCCGGCAGCTCAATGAGCAAATGACACCGTAATGCATACAATAATACGAATATCACTAATACACACTAATAGGAATAACACACCGATAACAGTAATAAAACGTAGCACCGTATATCCACAGAGATGCCCCACAGACGACTGCCCACTGTGGCCCACTGTAACCCCGTGTAGTCTCTCCGGTCATGCTGTCAACAACCGACCGCAAGGGGAGAAGGACCGTTAGCCGGAAGGACACAATGTCTAACGGTACAGTGGGTACAGCGCTGATACAGGCACAGCGAAGCAGCAGAGTGTCAGGATGTATGTACACGGCGAGAAAAACAAGTAATGCTTGGAAGGCAGAGAATGGGAGTAGAGAAGGATGTGAGCGGAGTAAGCTCAGTGTGCAAAACAAGCTTGGAAAGGAGCAGAGTTGTGATGAAGGAAAGTGTGTGAGAGCAGGTGCCGCATGTAATACAGTAACGTTTGGAGGGTGAAATATATATACATAAATGTACACGTGGGACGCTACACCACCCCCCTCTCAGATGGCACTAGGAAAGTGACACGACGATAGCGCGCTGGCGGCTGAATCTGACGTCCAGAGCGCGTTCTGAGTATGGATTTGGGGGCAGGCGTTTGTTGTGAAGGTAGATTTGTCGTCGTACGCTGTGCAAATGTTGACCGGTTGGACATGTTGGCACCGTCTGATGAACCAGTTTGAGAGTGCAGACCTCTTCGCCGGGTGGGGTGTGACGACGGTCGAGACTGTGCACCGGAGCACGACTGATGAGACGTACTCGGAGCAAGTGAGGGTTGCGATGATGGTGACGCCTCTGACGGTGAAGCCGTGCTAGCGGGAGCTGCGGCTGTCATGTGTGGACAAGTTTGAAGAATTGGCAGAGGTCCGCAGCACGGCTGAGATCGAAGTCCTGACGAGTTTGAGATTGTATATTCCGCAGCATCTGATGTAGGCTGGTCGTTCAAAACAGCGGGTTTTACTCTGTCGATAGAGACGGTGTCTTCTTTGAAGAAACGGTTGATGGTCACCGCTTTATCAGTGCGCCGAATAACGCGAAATGGTCCCTCGAACGGTTGTTCCAGAGGCGTGCGATGTGCCCCGCGCTGCACGAAAACATGAGTACATGTTTTGAGCGCAGACGGTACATGAAGTGACACGCTGGAGCGACGCGGTGGCACTGGACGCGTTTGTTGTATCGCACGCCGCACGAAATCGGCATATGAAGAAGGCGATGGAGAAGGTGACGATGAGCCAGCTCGTGGAGTAATCATCTCGTACGGCAAACAAAGTGGCTCGCCATAAACCAACTCTGCTGACGACATTTTTAAATCGGCTTTCACTGCAGATCTGATGCCAAGAAGCACTGTGGGAAGTGCATCTGTCCACTTGGTGCCGGGGTGTGCTCGTAACGCCGTTTTTAATTGGCGGTGAAATCGCTCAATTAATCCGTTGCAGGCTGGATGATAGCTTGTGGTTGTTTTGTGCACACAGCCTAATGTAGAGCACAAGCTTTTCCACGACGCGCTAGTGAACTGGGTGCCTCGATCAGTGACGATCAGTTCTGGTACACCAAAACGCGCGATCCAACCGGTTGTGAACGCTCGGCATATGGTCTCGGCACGAATATTTTGGATTGGTACCGCCTCTGCCCACCTGGTGTAACGGTCAATGCAAGTGAATATGTATTCACTTCCATTAGATGGTGGGAGCGGTCCCACAATATCCGCATGCAGCTGTCGGAATCGTTGTTGCGGCACGTCGAATTCACCGTGTGGCGAGCGTGTGTGTCGTTGCACTTTCGAACGTTGACACTGTTGGCAGGCTCGTGTCCATCGACTGATGTCTTTCTTCATATCCGGCCACACACAACGAGACGTTATGAGATCTTGCGTAGCACGGATTCTAGGATGCGACATATTGTGCCACATGTTGAAATAGAGATGACGTAAAGATGTCGGGATCAAAGGCCGTAGCTTGCCAGTAGAAATATCACAGAGCAGTGATGAGCCGCCGGGGAGCTTTTCGGATCGGAGCTCCAGCGAGTGAGGCTGCTCTGCATACTTATGCAGGTCGGTGTCGGCTTCCTGTGCCGCCGCCAGAAATTTGAAATCATGCAGTGGTGGCTCAGGTAACCGGAGTACGTTGATGGTACGAGAAAGCGTATCAGCGACTACGTTGTCTTCGCCGGGCACGTGACGCAAGTCACTCGTGAATTGGCCGATGTAATCTAAGTGTCTCATTTCACGAGGTGAATGCCGATCGGTCGGGACATTCACTGCAGACACTAGAGGACGGTGGTCTGTAAAAACAGTGAGTGGACGTCCCTCAACTGCGTATCGAAAGCGACGAATGGCCAAGTACACTGCGAGTAATTCGCGGCCAAACGCGCTGTAGCGCTGCTCTGCAGGTCTCAACGCTTTCGAGAAAAAGCTGAGTGGCTGCCAAAAACCACCGACGAACTGCTGTAAAACGGCACCCACAGCTTTATCAGAAGCATCAACTTGAAGGCTGATAGGAGCTTCTTTCACCGGATGTGCAAGGCGCACAGCATTAACCATCAGCAGTTTCACCTTCTTGAATGCGTCGTCCGCTTCCGTTGTCCACTTGACCGGCAGTCGGGAACGTTTGCCAGCTGGGACGAGCAGTTTATGCAACGGCTGCAGTTGTGCTGCACACGCGGGCAGAAAGCGGTTATAAAACGCAAGCATGCCAAGAAACCGGCGCAACTGTGCCTGTGTCTGCGGCTGAGGAAAGGACAATATGTCTTGCGTTTTCTCCGGAAGTGGTGCAATGCCATCAGCCGATACTCGGTGACCCAGAAACGAAACTGCTGATGCAGCGTATGTACATTTTTGCGGATTTATAACAACACCGTATTGTTGAAGGCGCTGCAGCACTGCACGCACATGAAGGTCATGCTCGGTCATTGTGGGGCTGGCAATCAAGACGTCGTCTATGTAGGCGTACGCGTTTGGCACACCCCTCAGTACCTCGTCCATGAAGCGCTGCATGGTTTGCGCCGCGTTGCGCAATCCAAAGGGCATGCGCGTTGCTTCAAATAAGCCGAACGGCGTGGTGACGGCCGTCTTATGAATGTCAACTGGCTCCACCGGGATTTGGTTATAGGCGCGCACGAGATCAATAGTGCTGAAAACAGTGCACCCAGCCAAATCACTCACAAAATCTTGCAAGTACGGTATTGCGTATCGGTCGGGTCGCGTGCAGGCGTTCAGGGCGCGGTAGTCGCCGCACGGTCTCCACTCTCCAGGCTCCTTTTTGGGCACTAGATGAAGTGGAGCAGCCCAATTGCTAGAAGATGGCCGCATCACTCCAGTCTGCAACATGTGGTCAAATGCCTTCTTGGCCACTTGTAGGCGATCAGGCGGTAGACGACGAGGACGAGAGAATTTCGGTGGACCAGTGGTGACAATGTGGTGCGTGACCTTGTGGAGCAACGGGAACGGTTCGCTAGCAGGGCGCACGACACCAGGAAATTCACGAAGAAGTTGATCGAAGCGATTGCGTGGTTGAATTATGCACTGTAGTTCGGACGATCCAGCACAGGTCTGGATTCCGCGAGCACGAACTTGACCTGATGAATCACGGAGCTCACGGTTATGCAGGTCAACAATCAGCCGGAAATGCGACAGTAGGTCAGCACCAATAATATTTGTGGTGACATTTGCTACCACAAAACGCCACTTGACAAAAAATCCCTCGTCAAACGACACATGGAGGTCATGTGTGCCGTAGACGTCGACGAGGGATCCATTGGCGGCCTGTAGTTTCGACTCGATTGTCGACGGAAGTGGAGCAGGAAGTGCCTTGGGCATGATGACACTGACTTGGGCTCCAGTGTCGACAAGAAAGAGCTGTTTGGTGAGGTGATCTTCGACCATGAAGAGCGGCACCGATGATGGCCGTTTACCTGCAGTCGCTGGTGCTCCGCGCTGCAGGCACGCTAGTTTTCCGCCGGCGTGGAAGCGGACCAGCTGCACGGACTGGTGCAGTGCTCGGCAGCGGCACCCCAACGACGGTGGTACCAGCACACTCTTGCCTCTGTCGACGAACGTGGTGACGGAGAACGCGGTGGAGCGGATGTGCGCGATCTGGACCGTCTGCGACCGGAAACGCCTCGAGTGCCCGGACGGGCCCGGTCCCCGGCGAACTGCAATTTCTCAATCAAACTGCTGAGAGTTGCAGTGAGATTGTACAATTCATGCCCGTTCGGCGCAACCTGCTGTGTAGCAGCGAGCACGGCTGGTGGCTGTATAACGGCAGCTGGTGATTGTAGGGCGGCTGGTGCCTGTAGGACAACAGGTGACTGTGTGACGGCGGCTGACGTCTGTAGAGCAGCAGCTACCGGCCAGATGCTGGCTGGCGGACGCTGGGTGGCGGCTATGAATCGATCGGCAGCCAAAGCCAACTCAGCCAATCCAGTGCTCTCAGGCAACAAAGCCAATGCAGCGTTGACATCACGCGGCATACGCTGCAAAAACAGCATGCGTAGCAGGTCAGTGTCGCAGGTGGCCCCGGAAGTCGTCAGCTCATTCGTCATGCTGCGCAATAGCTGAGAGGGCTTCTGGTCCCCCAGCTGTTGGTGCCTCAGCATCGCTTCTAGCCTTGACGCTCGTGATTCCGCAAGACGAGTGCGAAGAGCGCTGCATAGCTCTGCAAATTTCGACGTAGGCCGGTTGATGACGTCTTTGACATGTTCCGCGACGTCAATGGGTAAGTTGGAGGCCAACAATTTGAGCTTGAGGCGGTCCTCATTGATGCCAGACACGTCCATTGAAAATTCGACTTGTGTGAGCCATAACTCCGGATTTTGTGCGGCGAATGGTGGCAGTCGAAATGCGGCGACCGGCCTTGAAAGAACCGCCTCGGCGGCAGGAGCGTCAGGGGCGACCGCAGCAGCATGAGCAGCAAGTGCGTCAGGAGCGCTGTCCGGCGAGTGGCTCTGTGAAAGAGGGGCGGCAGGAATGGCACGACCTCCAGGCATGGTGATCACGTCGGGGTCACCAGTGTAGCGCTTTAGACGTGACTCTGCCTGGGAACGTGCTACTGTCTTAGTCCCGCGCCACAAATGCGACGAAATGTCCACGATGTGATGCACGCAGTGTATTTAGTGGCGTACACAGTTCCGGCAGCTCAATGAGCAAATGACACCGTAATGCATACAATAATACGAATATCACTAATACACACTAATAGGAATAACACACCGATAACAGTAATAAAACGTAGCACCGTATATCCACAGAGATGCCCCACAGACGACTGCCCACTGTGGCCCACTGTAACCCCGTGTAGTCTCTCCGGTCATGCTGTCAACAACCGACCGCAAGGGGAGAAGGACCGTTAGCCGGAAGGACACAATGGCTAACGGTACAGTGGGTACAGCGCTGATACAGGCACAGCGAAGCAGCAGAGTGTCAGGATGTATGTACACGGCGAGAAAAACAAGTAATGCTTGGAAGGCAGAGAATGGGAGTAGAGAAGGATGTGAGCGGAGTAAGCTCAGTGTGCAAAACAAGCTTGGAAAGGA
Organism: Sacculina carcini; assembly: GCA_916048095.2. Taxonomy (NCBI): domain Eukaryota; kingdom Metazoa; phylum Arthropoda; class Thecostraca; family Sacculinidae; genus Sacculina; species Sacculina carcini. The sequence continues at coordinate 8,747,196 of OU696574.1, read as the reverse complement.
GCAGAGTTGTGATGAAGGAAAGTGTGTGAGAGCAGGTGCCGCATGTAATACAGTAACGTTTGGAGGGTGAAATATATATACATAAATGTACACGTGGGACGCTACAGCGGATTCAAGGAGTTTGGAGGGAAGACTGAGGAGAGATATAGGACGGTAATTGGTGAGAGCAGCGGGATCAAGAGTAGGTTTTTTTATAATGGGTCGAACAATAGCATGTTTGTCTGGCAAGAAAACACCATGCAGAAAAGAAGAGTTGATAAGGTGGAGAAGGTAAGGCACAAGAGAAGGAAGAGACACAGAAATAGCTCGAAAATTAATTGAGTCCGAGGGAGAGTGGGACATCTTGATTGAAGACAAAAGGTGGAGAATGTCAGGAAGCGAGACAAAAGAAAATGAAGGAAAATTTTCGGAAGTGCGAGTATGACAGAGGGAGGATCGGAAAGGAGGGATATTCTTTAGAACAGAATCAATTTTTGCAGAGAAAAAAGACGCAAACTGAGAGGCTGTAAGATCACACGAGGTAGAAGGAGATCGGAGACCGCAGAGAGAATTGAGAGAGGACCAAAGAGATTTAGAAGAACGGGAAAGGGAAGCAAGTTTGGATTTGTAAAAATCTTGTTTGGCAATATGTAATGCAGAAACATAAGACGACCGGGCAGAGCAAAGTAGTTCCCAATCCTGTGAAGATCGAGTTCTACTCCAGACAGTTTCGGCACGCCGCTGAGTATGTTTAAGAGAATGAAGATGAGAGGAGAACCAAGGGGGAGAGGAAGTGAGAGGTTTAGACCGAGTGACCAAAGGAAACATAAAATCATTTATACCTGAGAGAACATCTGAAATGGCTGGAAAAATATCGCGGAGAGGGAGCCAGTAGAAGCGGTCGAGAGGAAGTAAGGAAGATAAAAGTGAAGTAAATTTAGTAGGATCAAACTGTTTGTAATTGCGATATGAGAATGGTGGAGGACAAGCAGCACGGGAGAAAGGAAGTGAAGAAATCAAGAGGCAATGGTCAGAAATATTTGGATCAGAAGGCAATGTGAAAACATCAGGAGGAGGACGGTCTGAGGAGATAGCGGGAGCGGGAGAGAGAAATAGGTCAAGAGAGTGACCAGATATGTGAGTAGGAGAAGAATTCAGAATTGATAGACCGAGTGCCTGAAGAAGAGAAATGAAGTTTTGACAGTAAGGATTATTGGATGGGGAGTCAACCCAGAAATTGAAATCCCCTACGACGATGAAGTCGCTGGAGAAACGCGAGGAGACAGCATCGATGAGGTAAGAAAATTCGTTAAGGAAAAGAGGAGATGAGCCAGGGTGATTAAGACGGTAGACTATCAAAAAACAAAATTTAGAGAAAGAAGGAACAGCAAGGGAGAGTGCAAGGAATTCAAATGAGGAGCAATCCCGAATCAGGTCATTTACAGGAGAAACAGAGAAAGACTTGGAAAATATACAGCCAACTCCACCGCCAGAAGATTTAGAATGTGAGCGAGATTTGTGCAAGAAATTGTAAGAGGAGGGAATATTTGCAGCGAAAGAAGAAACATCAGAATCGAGAAGCCAGGTTTCAGTTAAACACAAAATAGAGAGATTGAATGAAGAGATTAAATTGCAGATCGGAAGAGTTTTATTTCTGCAGGAACGAATGTTAAGAAGCCCAATGGAAAGATGAGAAGGACGGGATGTTGGAGGGAAAGTAATAGGGGTAGCAACAGTAGAGTGAGAGGAGTGGTGAGAAAGGGGGAGTAGTCAAGCCTGAGGAGAAGCAACAGGAGAATCATCAGTCGCAGTGCGGAGGCGAAGAGAATTACGCACACCGATGAATGAAGGGCAAGAGGAGCTGAAAGACGAGTGGGAGTGAGGACGTCCTGCCTGAGCACAGTTGCGGCATTTAGCTGCCCCAGTACGATCACATTGAGAGGACCGATGAGGACCTGCACAATGTCCACAAGATTCAGGGTGATTACAGTGGATGGCCTTGTGGCCCAGACCAGCACAGCGGAAGCAGCGAGCTACCCAGAAGCGGTCGTACACCGCACACGACTGCAAGCCCACGAACAACCGGTCTCCCATAGAGCGGATCAGAGAGCGGCATTTCGGTGACAAAGAAAACACCGCATGAACGCCTGAGGTCTTGGGTTTCGTCAAGAAAAGCAGATGAAGTTCAGAGTAAACACAGTTTTTTTAACTCAAATGTTTCTAAAAATAGTGTTTTTCATAGCAACTCAAATGTTTTGTCGTGAAAATATTGGAATTATCAAAAATACCAACTACAATGCTTCCCCAGCAAAAACCAAAAATGTTAATAAAAATGTTTCCCATATCGTGCAAACCCATAAAATCATGCCAAAAAGTAATATTTGAGAAGATTTAAAACTATATAAATGAACTCATTTACTTATTTTGAAAATATTTGATCATTCCTTTATAAGAAAATTCATTTTTGTCAACAAAAAAACAATTTAAAAAAAACTATGGTTAAAAAAAATAACACTTGATTTAAACCATATGGTTTAGTATCGGATAGCCGTACATCGGATAGTATTGTTAGTATCGGATAGACGGTGCAGAGACGAACGACTCATTACTGGCTGAGGAATAATGATCAAAATCGATACCCAAAATCGTTCGTCAAGATAAAAATCACGCCCGAGCAGGGGCTCGAACCCTGGACCGTTAGGTTAAAAGCCTAACGCTCTACCGACTGAGCTACCCGGGCTCCGAGCAGAGTTGAGTACTATTTGATATTATGAAGCCAGCAGCCTTTAAACCATATGGTTTAAATCAAACAAACCCTGGTGTATATGCATCTGTGGAGGTGTGTTGATGTAAGTGTATAAACTTATGCAGTCGAATTTCGCAACTATGCCATCCCGCTGCCCCGCCACTCTCGGTACGCGTTGGACTGCGTGGTGTAGTGGTAGCACAGCCGCCTCACAAGCGGGACCATGGTTTGAATCCCGGCGGAGGAGAATTTATATGGGATAATTCAATAATCCAACTGCCCCTGTCTACCCAGCAGTAAATGATGGTACCAGATATCAGTCATGTGTTGTGCCATGCGTTCTGGGGAGGTGGCCCTCTCTAATACGTCTTCCGTCCTTGTGGCGTCCTTGATGCAACTCAACTACCTCATCGTCTGTCCTTCTCATTTCTGGAGTGCCACAAGGCTCGCTCCTTGGTCCTCTCCTCTTCAATCTCTATGTCTCATCCTTATGCTTAATCTTGCGCCGCTATCCTATTGCGTACCATATTTATGCTGACGACGTCCAAATATTCTTTCCCCTCACTTTATCTTCCTCATGTCTAGTTTCTGAACTTCTTAATGATATATCTTCTTGGGCTGCCTCAAGGAAAGTTGTCCTCAATCATTCAAAAACTGAATACCTTGTATTTCACCCTCCTAGACTCACCCCTCACAATATTAATCTTCCTCTTGCCTCCCAGATTCGCAACTTGGGAGTTATATTCGATCCATCACTTTGCTTCTCAAGTCATTTCTCTCAGCTCACTCGCTCCTGCCGTTTCATCATTCGCCAATTTTATCCTATCCGTGCTTTCATTGATGAAGCATCTGCCACCCTATTAGTCAATTCCTACATCCTCTCAAAAATTGATTACTGCAACTCTCTCTTCTTTCATCTTCCTTTTAAATATATCCGCCAACTTCAATCTGTGATTAATTTAGCATGTCGATTTGTTCTGCGACTTCCTCCTAAAACTCCTAAGTCATCCCACCTCCGGCAGCTTGGCTGGTTTCCTGCTCTTTCACGGATTCGATTCAAAATCTGCTGTTTGACATTCAAATTGATTCATTCTCAATCTTCACCATTGTATCTTCGTTCTCTTCTCATACCCAGCGTTCGCTCTGATAGTCGCCATCGTAAGCCTTTAGTTAGTCCTCCCGCTATCAATTTATCTCCCTGGTCGTCCAAATCTTATACATTTTATGCTCCTCGTATATATAACTCGCTTCCCTCACACATCCTTGAAAAATCGTCTCTCAAGTTTTTCTCTGTCGCCTTGCACAAGCATCTACTTGAATCCGCTTGATCTAACCTACCCTGTAATCTGTATCCGTTATCTTTCAAGTCTTATCCTCATTGTGATCTACTGTGTTTGGCTGGTTGACTCATTTCGGTCTGGTAAATTGTCTGGTCAGGAGAATTCCTGCTACTGGTACTGTGTAGCCCAGTACAACCAGTCTCATAGTCGAGTGGTCGGCGACTAAACCGGCTCCCCCTCTGGTTCCCACCAGTGAGGAGGGTGGCTAGACACCCAGCAGGACTAAAAATACAACCTGTCCAAGGGCGGAAGAGCTACTCGCTAGCCAACGGCCATCTAGCATATATTTTTATTATTTTATATCCTATGCTTTTTTATTCTATATTCCCATTATATATTTTCTCTCTTTCCATTATGTGCTCTATTACATTATTCATATATGTATATGTGTATGCATGTGTATGTGTATATATGTGCGTGTGTATGTTTCATGTGCATGTGTTTGTGTGTATGTGTTTTTGTGTATGTGTGTATGTATGTGTTCAATTTTGCAAGCACCCATGTACTTTCTGTCGATCTGTGCTCCATATTTTTGTCCCCATACCGCTCTGTGTCTACACTTTATTACCCTGCTCCTGCTCGCGCCTTTGTCCTCGAAAGTGCGCTATATTAAATACATTTTGTTGTTGTTGTTGTATAGCGTGAAGAGGGTTGGTTCTGCGGTGGCAGCGAGCTGTACGGGGTGTGCTCACAAACTGTGTGCTCAAAGGCTTCGGTTTCTTCCTATGTAACAGCTGTAACTTGAGGAATTTAACCTTTAACCTACGTCACTTTTGCTCAGTGTCGACACATTTTTATATACAATAAATTTACTATGCCACCTCTAATCTCTCTACTATGGCACTTTTGTTGACGGTAGAGAACTGTTTTGCCAAATCCAAGTGTGTCAAAGAAGAGATCCAGCTTGAACCGGATTATTCTGCACTGTTCGAAATCTGGGGTGCTTTGCCTTTCGAAGAATATATTCACGGGAACGATGAAATCGAGATTTATAACTTTCTTGAAGCCGACAATCACTTTACGACTGATGCCTTTTTTATGCTGGATGAGGCTGCAGAGGAAATGCAGGAGCCGGTGGAAAGCGAAGTCGAAGATATAATCGTTGAGGAGGAAATAAGTTCATTCGAAGAAGCCCAGCGCGCATGGACCAACATCAGGAAGTTCATGCAGCAGAATAGCTGAAAACCCGGTGTGATGCAACCGTGCGCTCGTTTAGACAACGAGATACTCAAAATCTGCCCAAAAAATGCGCTAGCCGACGATTTTGGAGAACTTCGGGCTAAAACTGATGGATAAATTTAGAGAATAAAGGTTTAAAGGCGCTTTCATGGAGAAAATGCGGCCACTTTTACAAACCCTCTTAACTAGCCAGTCTCGCTACTATGCCACTTTTGCGCGGTCCCGACGTGTGGCATATGAGCGAGATTTGACAATACATCATTGTATCATAAAGCCTGCACCCATAAACTAAACACACCTTGTTCTTTTCCAGTTGTATTGTGAATTCCAACACTCAAACGGCAACCGGATACTTGCTCTGACGCTCGTTTACGAAGCACACTTATTTGTGACACCAAATTCGTAACTGTTCAGTGAGTGTGTGTGTGTGTGTGTGTGTGTGTGTGTGTGGCGCTTGTTTATTGTTTCTCATTTCTTCCCGGCGATTACGGGCTCAATTCTGTGGGTCGGCGGAGGCGCTGTGCCTCTAGACAGGCGAACACACCAGCTTGTAGTGGGGAAACCGTCTTATTGGCCATTAATCTCTCACCGACTACCTATTGGCCTGCCATGATTGTCTGAAGGGTTCTATATACACCAATGTCTGTGTCTGTGTGTCTATGTGTGTGTGTGTGTGTGTGTGTGTGTGTGCGTGTTTTTCTGTGGGCTGTTTTCTGTCGCTTTCGCATTGCTCTCCCACGGCAATCAATCTCCCTCACACACACACGCACACACACACACACACACACACACATACACACACACACACACACATATATATGGACACACTCACGGATAAATGGTTGGCTGTGAGCTAGTGATATATTTGTCAGAAACAAGTTAAATGGTCTGATGTGGTCTATACATTGCGCGCATGGTGAGAGCACAACAATATTTTATTTTCTCTCAAAGTTTTCTATTTATATTTTCAGTTTTTCCTTACCAACTGCTCTCTTTTCTCTGGGAGTATTTTGTACGTGTAGCAGACACTGTCTGTACTACTTGCATACTTTCCTGAGAAGAAGTTATCATCCGACATGTTGGCGCATGCTCTAACGACGTGTTTTCACAAGGGAAATCAACGCAATTGCCATACTCATACAGCTAAAGAAATATGGGGACAAATACTGCACGAATACATATACATATATACATATATATATATATATACGATGTCTGCTTGTATCATGTGACAGCGATGCAAATCCCCACGGATAATGTGTCACACAAATAGACACCACACATCATCACACAGCTGACTCGCTAAAAGCCAGAATTTGCGCTGGCGTGTATCCGCGACTAACACGCAACATGTGCAACTTATACTAGATGTACGACAAACGTTTTACATCAATCCATCTTTGTATTCGACAAGATTGCACGCTGGAGGTAGACAAACATGCCTAGAGGCTATTCACAGAGTACAACACATCGCAGAGGCTGTAACACAGGCATGATGTTGTGATTTCGAATGCTAGTGAATGGAGTGTTTTTTCAATGGCCTATTCACTAGATTTCAAACGAGCCAACTCTGTGTAATGATGTTTCAAATGTCTACAGTGCAGTGTCTTATCAACTTTATATCTCCATTTATACAGCTGGTATTTCTGTTTATGTTTCACACACACACACACACTCACACAAGAATGTGTATAAAAATAGAGTTCACAAGAATGTGTATAAAAATAGAATAAAAAAACACCTGCTTGAGCAACAAAACAACAAATGTGTCCGAATGTGAACACCGCTGAACATGCGTATTTTGTTGCACGTTTTGTACTTGTTTATATTGTCATGTTTCCACGTGTCTACTCACAATTGTCGATGATGTCGTTCATAGTATACACTTTCATTGATTGAACTGATTAAATTGTTATATTATCATAGAGTTAATTAAACTGCATTGATACAATTGCATGTAATGTTGAAATGTTTATGTCAATCTGTTCGTCCAGGAGCTGTTTAGCTCGACGAACTATCGCCGCAATATTTAGCTGATTGTTTTGTTGTTTTCTTGTTAATGTTGTTTGTGGCAATACACTTACTTACTTACTTACTTACTTACACACACGCTTACATAAGCACACACACACATACACGCACAATGCTTCCTGTTGTCTCTTTTGTTCAATTATCTCTGTTTACCACGTTATTTATTCGGCTAAAATGCAGTTTGTTGTTGGACCGAAATAAAAAACGGTTGTACGGTATGTGTTTGTGTGTGTGTGTGTGTGTGTGTGTGTATGTGTGTGTGTGTGTGTGTGTGTGTGTGTGTGTGTGTGTGTGTGTTTGTGTGTGTGTATGTTATGGTAGGATTGAATGTGGGTGATATTCTTGTGTCGGTTAACGGCACCCGTGTCTTGGAGTGCAGCCATAGTGAGGTGGTGCGAATTGCACATTCATCTCACGATCAACTCACTCTTCAGGTTGAACAAACACACACACACACACTCACACACATTCACACACACACACACACACGCTCACACTAGCACTTTTACTAGAGAAATACGCTCAAAAGATTTAGGTAGTATGAGAAAAGGTGTGGAAATCATATACTTTTCCAAATAGTTGTTTGGATGAGTTGAACACAATTTTACCCTATATTAGCGGAATACTGCATAAAATAGTAATGAGTATTCATTAAATGTAAATAAAATAAACTTAAATGACACATATATATTGTTATATTTATAGGAATGATTTTAATGACTGATAAATCGATAGATTATGTGCAAAATATGCAAAATATATTGAATATTGATTTTTATGTATGAATATCCCACTTGTGTCAATTCAAAGGTCAAATTGAACAAATCAAAATGCAAATTGTATAGTAGATCATGCACATTGACTGCATAACATTCGTGTATGTATTGTGACATTATACATGCCCTAACTTGGCAATATCTTGCAACTGGCGAAGGTATCGAGCTGTACTCAACCGGGGCCAGGGGACAACGACCCGCCCGATGACCCGGACAATGACCGGGTCACAGGTCACGCCGGCGTGCTGTGGCGTCGCAGTGCCGACGGTAGCTGGAAAAGACGTTGGGCCGTTCTCCGTCACGACCGTTGTCTCCGATTTTATCAGCAGTCTCAGGTAGGCCAGTCTCAAGTGGTGTTATTGTTAAGTACAGTCAAATCCAGTAGCATGGGAAGAGTGCAGGGGAGGGGGTCTCATGCACTGGAAGTGACCAAAAGATGTAGAGAGAGCGAGAGTGAGAAGATCAATAGTCTAAGTCAGGAAGATGAAAGCTAATGAGGATAAAATCCAAACAATAAACGATGAATATAAATCAACTTCACCTGTAATCCACAACATGCTGGGTCGTATCTTTGCATTCGATTCAAACACACTACTGAAGTGGTCACTGCTGGAACTGATTGACATTGCAACCTGAATTTTGTGCAAATTAGATCTGCAAAGGCCTGTTGTCAGGCAGGATCATATTTATACTGATGTAACGGAACCTAATGTCGCGTCACGTTTTAGCTGAGATTTGGGTTTACTCAACCATCGCTCTCGACAGCATAAGAGCTGGCTCATATGGGAGCACAAACCGTGTAACCTCAGCATCGAATTGATAAATTATACTTGAAGGAAATTATGGTAATCTTGTTTTGTATGCCAGTTCCTTGATTCATTCACATGAGCTAACGATATCGGAAGGTTGATTCGTGGTGTGTTTTTTAGATTCTTGCTTAGACAGTTTACATAACAAAACTTGATAATCGCAGTGGATAATGTCGTAGGAAAATTAATGTTGCTTATAATTGCTACTGAACGTTACTGGTTGTTTTCTTGCAAACCACATACAGGTACAAAGTCCACCAACCAAATCGAACATTGAAAATAACTGCTCTTCTACAAATATAATAATTAGCGTCATTTTATCAAACACTGAATAATTCTGGCCCGTGTTCAGAGTTGTTTTATGCGATTTTCATTCGTTCCAGGACACACATCCACTTTCCGCACTCTCCCTGCTTGATGCCAACATACGTTCATCTCCCGACAGTGATCGCCCGATGACATTGAGCGTTTCTCACGACGGAGTTGCTACCGCGTACCTCTCGGCCTCCAACGAAGAGGAACTCAGCACGTGGATATCCAAGCTACTACCATCCACTCCGAGCGATCCTGAGGTTGCTTTCAACTGCACTCTAATAGGCTAGGCTGTCTGCATGAGTTGTCAGCCATTGTGTTTAGTCATTTCAACCGCTTCTAGTGCAATTAAATTATTTTACAATCAATGTAACTAGCTTCAGGTGGATAAATCATCTATGACACGCGGAAAATCTTTTTGAACACATCATCTTGTAGTTGTAAACCACTGGATATAGCTTGGCTAGCAGTTGGGTCAATGATCGTCATGTTTGTGAGCGCATTGCTTCTTTGCCTCAAGTGTTTTCGTGTAGCGAAGATCCAGTGGCGGATCCAGAGTGCAATTTTGGCAGGGGCTAAATTTATTTTGGTAGGCTAAAATTTGAGGGCCATCAGTCATGCACATTGTACATGCATCATTATGCAAGATCTTTGGGATAATGCTTATATCAACATATTCTACAGAATTTTCTTCTCTTGACCTCTTCTAGTGAACCTCTTAGTTATGAGGATTTGACGGAAGCATTCTTGGAGGCCTCAGCCCCTTGAGCCCCCTTCTGGATTCGCCAGTGCCAAGAGCCGTAGTAATATTCATAATATATTTGATGTCGGCTTTGTCCAATTAAATGTAATGCGTGTGTATGTGTGTAATACGTTTAGTGTATGTTTTATCAGCTGAGCTTGTGAGGTGAAGGTCATATTCGGAACAAGTCAGTTTTAGTCAAGGGAGTACGTGTGAGTGCTACGCAAAGTGTCAGCTAACATGGTCAGCTCTAGAATGTCTAATATGACATCTACCATCGGCTGGTGTTCTCATTTGGCCATCTAGTAAACGCTTGTATATTAAATTAAATTAGGAATCATGACCTTACCAGCGCGCAGTTATAATTATGCCGTGTATTCAGCTTGGGGCTTGTCGACACAATTTTGTAGTAATATGGCAGATTTTATTTTTTCTGCATTAATAACAGACCACGCCAACACTTCATTGAATACGTGTTTCATATGGGCCAGGCGTTATCGCGGCGCGTAGCAGCGCTAGCAGCGACACCTGCCGGTCAAATACCGAAGCCACACTGCAGCGGGTCGCTCGCCAAACTGGGCCACGGCTGGCGGGGATGGCAGCGTGTGCATTGTGTGCTGCTCGATGGAGTGCTTTATATGTACCGTAGTGCGGCCGACATATCAGCCAGCGGTTTGTCACACTAACATTTGGCCACTGTCGCACCAGATATATTGGGAAAGGTTTACGGTGTCATTTTAATGATTATCTCATCAAAGTTTGATAGTCTTATTAAAGTTTGATTGCCTCGCCTGAATTTCATCCATATATTCTTCATTAGAATGGAGGTAATCAACTTGAGCTAATTGAAATACTGCTCGCTATCGAACAAATTGCTTAATTACATTGGAGAATTGAGAGAATTTGCCAGCGCCTGCCTAAAATATCTATCACAAGAGCACGAGAGATACACGCGTAAGAAATTCTTGATAATAGCATTGCAGGTTATTGATGAAATGCTCTCGAATGAATTTGAACATTTAATTATTATTTTCACCACTGAAAACTTGTTCAAATACAATTGAATTAGTATAGTCTGACAACACACAACCAACAACGACCTGGAAGCATGCCAACCGTCCGATATTTGGCTCTTTCTTCGATCCAGCAGCTGTAATTCAATTTATGTTCCGCACAAATGCTCAAATTTGATTGCAACTGTTGCAAGAGTATTCTTGTCGAATTTCATCGGGCATGGTGTGTGCTATATGTGTGACCCTGTTTTTGTCTCAATTGATGTGAAAAATCACAAATCGAATTAGCTACGCAAGCAGCACAAATGAAAAGCCAATCTTTGCCAATATCAACGAAGCAAATTTGAGGAAAATAGATTATAGGCGTGTATGGAAAGCATAATCAACCAGTTGAAACTGAATTCATGTCTATGTACAAGAACTCAATAATTAATTTCCAAAAAATTTTCAGTTTTCCGCCAAAACATCTACGGGTTCTTTCTCAGCACTGCTAAAAAAGTAGACACTTTGGTCTCTCGGACGCCAGTGTTAATGTCTATATGAGTACAAAATCCTATAACCGAAATTGTTGTATACATTTCATACCTTCTACTACGTACATTGCCAATTTTCATCATCTTTGCAAGCATTCCCGGTAAAATGATGCAAAAGTATTTGCAATATTGGGGATATTCTATACTTGCAAGCCAACTCATCAACTCACAGACACATACACACACACACAGAAGCACACACACACACACACACACACACACACACACACACACACACACACACACACACACACACACACACACACACACACACACACACACACACACTCACACAAGCAAACACACGGAAGCAGATAGAAATTATAACAAACATTTCCATATAACAGCGGAAAAATATACACTACTCATTAAAAAAAATCATTCAACACACGTATTGACACAAAAATAATAAAGTTAGTTCAAAAATATAGTTTGTTTACATAAGCGGCGGGCGTGAAATGTTTTTGACCTAGAAAATATTCACAGAGGTCCACATTTATTACTCTGTGTGATGACCAGGGGCTGTATATCTTCACGGATATCGAGTACAGAGTAGCGGAGGCCGGCGCCCCGCATTCGAGCTCTGTCCTCCGTTGGCTCGTTTGCGCCACTTCTATTTCCGTACCGACTCAGAATACGACAAAAAGCGGTGAGCTTAGTCCAGTGTTGCTTGCCATGACCATATTCAACACAATGTGAGTCCGTTGGACTCCGTGGCGTAGTGGTAGCACGCCCGCCTTACAAGCGGGAGGTCCGTGGTTCGAAACCCGGCGGAGAATTTCTTTGGGCGAATTATATAATCCAACAGCCCCTGACCACCCAGCAGTAAATGGTACCAGATATCAATCATGTGTCGTGCCGTGCATTCTGAGGAGGTGGTCCTCTCTAATACGTCTTCCATCAATGTGGCGCCATAGTGTGGAGAGGGTCGGTTCTGTGGTGACAGCGAGCTGCACGGGACACGCCTGTGTGTTCATAAGCTTCGGCTTCTTCCCGTGTAGCAACTATCACAAAAGGTCCTTAACCTTGTGGCTCTCCAAAACAGTGCGTAGCTTCATACATACATAGATCGTCGCGACGCGATATTTTCCGAGGATTAGAGGGGGGGGACATCGGGGGTCTCATTGTAGCAGCGGATCACACGACTGAAATGTACAACTTCGACAATAATTGCATAAGGGAATAACATAAATAATGCGCGGCCCCTGAGAAAATATGGTAGCCTCCATTTTTTATAATTCGGTCCTATGGCCCCTCAAAAAGTTCCACGGCCCCCAGCTACGCCATATAACTCACACTGAGATTCACTGGTCTAGGCGACTATCTGTGAACCTAACAAACGTCCACAGTCACAGGTGTCCTTTGCAGTCAGGCCAATTTAGCACATAGGCAAGCGCACCTGTGTGCCGGCTTATCAAAGTTCCATAGGCAAAATTTGGCTCCATTGATATATAATCTTGTATTTCCAGTAATCATCTGTTCTAAATTGCAAAAGTGCGAAATTGGTTAGCTGTTTAACAGCTGGTCTTAATATAGCTGTATAACAAAACTATTATGCCGTACATCCAGGGAAAATCTCCGTGAGGCTGGCTCATGTATTTTATTCAAATTTCTCTCTAGATTCACATCTCACATTCAGCTTTTCGTTATGGACAATTCGTGTGTGTGTGTGTGTGTGTGTGTGTGTGTGTGTGTGTGTGTGTGTGTGTGTGTGTGTGTGTGTGTGTGCGTGTGTGTGTGTGTGTGTGTGTGTGTGTGTGTGTGTGTTTGAGTGTGCGTGGGGGGCTGAATGTAAAATATTTGCACTCTCCTAAGTCAGTAGTTGTACCTGCATTTAGCCAACTATCATTATTATAACACTTATTCCTTTTTTGATGTTCTAGGTGGATAGCTGCTATGGAATACTCCATAGATCGTTGGATCAAAGTTTCAAAGTGATCTCGATCTCGCCTCTTTGATCCTCCACTGGCAGCGGATACTGAAACTACAATTTTTCAATTTTTTCAACATTGCAACTCAGCGGTGCAATGCAATATTTGTCGTTGTGCATGCGTTCTCTACCAACTCCCTGTCCCTGCTAGTACAAGAACAACATTGCAACCGTTTTCAGTCAACAACATCAACCTGCACAAAGTCCATTTCATTTGAGATGTTGTCTCTGCCGCTCCTGAGTGGCTTTGACGTTTTTTCGTCGCGTTCAAAACTGTATTTTCCTGCCAAGTGCTTCTCTTCTCTCTGAATGCACAAAGAATCATCGATTTTTGTACTGTTTTGCTTTACAATATTCTCATCTTCTTTATGCCCAAATATTTGGTCAAATTTCGCTGTTATTCAATGGTCTGAACACTGTTTGCTTGTACTGGTATGATTGCTGCATTCTGTTTGTCAAATCTTTGTTGAGCTGTTGGGTTATTATCAGGGTACATCATTCAAAAGTGTTCAGAAGTTCATTGTGTTCCTGCACAAAATGCTCCCATCAAAACACGTACAAAGAACTCAAAACACCCATTTTGAAAAAGTCACATAAAATCTGCTTTTATTTAGGAAGTTCGTGCTTTAAGAGACAAATATAAATATAAGGGAAAAATTAAAACAAGGTAAAAACAAGACCAGAAAAAACAGTCCTTTTCTTACCAGAAAAAGTCCGTTATTAAACACATTTAAGGGAAATAAAAACAAAAATAAAAGCAGAACACAAATCACGTTTACATTCAGCATTCCTGCAGTCAAGTGTTCTAATTTTTAGATTTATTTTATAATAAGTATAATATCAGCTGTTTTTGGCTCCACTTTGGTGCGTATCTGAAATGATATTCAGGATATCATTAAAACTTACTAAGTCTACGATAAATATGTAAAAAGGGACATATTATTAAACAATTATATTATTGCATGTTTCTTGTTTTATTTGTCACACAAATATACAAATATACAATTGAATTTGTCTAAAAACAGGTATCCTTGATTGATTTTCAATGTCTAATTGTCAACAAGCCAAAGAGATTCGTTCCATCAGCCCCTTGCATTTTTCCAGTCGTATTTTTCCAAGTCCGTATTTGTGTTTCTGTTTGAACTATTTTCATTTCTAATAATTTTTATGGCAGCCTTTGCCTTTTTGTTCGGATCTAGCTGTATTTGTGTAATATTGTGCTTGTTAACGCTCACCCATTGCAATGCTACTCTATGACATGCCATGTTATTTAAATGCCAAGTTAAATTTATTTCCTCTGACAGATTTTATACTCAAGTGGCATGTGTGTGTATGTGTGTGTATGTGTGTGCATCATGGCGAAATGAATTCAGATCTATGTTATCTTGTTATATATATATATATATATATATGGTTGTTGCATGTGTACGTGGATGGGTGCTTGTTGTGGAATATAAATTCACAGTCCTAATGTTGTCCAAAGAGGACAAAAACTTCGCCTTGGTGACGTACTAAAAGTACAATTGAAATCAGTCAATTCGAAAATTTGCCACACTAGATTTGACGTTAAATATTGCTTGCCGTTGGTTTATTAAACACAATCAAGCGGCAATTTTGCACCAAGATTCACTGTGATACTACAAACAATTTCAAAATACGGAATATCATAAGTCAAAGGATAATAACGATTTAACATACAAACCATACAGGCAAAACATCAAATTGTGGCCAGTTTTTTTCAGATCCACTTTTTTAAATTCTAGAGTTCTTGTCAGCAATTTTGAGTCATGTTTTTACAGCGTTCTCGCTTTTCCCATTCCACCTTGGTCATTGATTTTAATTGTGTTTAAATATGCCCGTTAAATATTGAGGCGCATAATAAGTAAAAGTGGAGGATGACTCGGTTATAGCTCACTAAGTTTATTCATATAGTGGTGAAAACTTCCAACGAAGAACAAAAATGTCAGATGGCATTAGCTGAGCGGTAAATACAGCCTTTGATACATACCAAATTTGTCCGGCTACATAAAATTATTGGTGAAAATATCTGTGATGTGTGAAAGTGCTGAAGAAGTGTTGTAAGTGGTGGTAGTAATTAGTAATAGATAGACCAGCGACCGCGTATTGACGAGTATAGAATGGTGCGGATGCGATGTTTGCTAAACGCGTCAAATCAGAATAGCCATCACAAGCTATTTCCTGAACAAACGTACTTTGGTGAGAAGAAAAATTGTCTCAGAAGGTAAGCATTCTCCCTTGATCCTCTGCGCAATTTTCGCTTAAGATCAGATTGGTCGCAAATCGTGTAGAACAAAATCAGAATTTATGGGAATTTTGCCATTTGCTCGTCTAAATTGTTTTACACATTGTTTTAAACATTCTCAAAGAGTATGTCTATTCTGTCTAATGTGCTTTGTCAAGTATGGAATCTAATTCTTTATCACATACAGTTATATATGTTTTCGGTTATTATACATAGTAAATTTTGACCTGGCTGGAGCTAAAAGGGAAAGACAGAGTGATTTAGTCACTTAAAAACACCACTGGACCACAAAGCAATAACTCTTCCTCAAACAACCATGTGTACAACACTCGAAAAGGTCAATTGATGTACTATGATGTAATTGTATCAACCCTACTCAATATTGCATGTTGCTGCCGTTGCAAACTCACTCCTATCTCCATATGAAGAAACTTCTGTGCCTTGACCCAAGGACTACTAAATATTATTTAGTAGAATAAATAGTACTTAGCAGTCATTTATCTTAGCTCAATACAACAACAATAATATTCATGTAGAGGCGGCGTATTACTTGTGATTTTGCAGCAGCATTAAAGCGTAAATTCGACATAAATTGATAAATTGCTTAATTTCAGCATGCTTTCTATGCTGATCATCTCAACAATGTTTATCATTTTTATTTACATTCTCCAAATCCGTCTGCCACACTCTTCAGCTGCGAATACGACCGATATTTTCACATTGAGTCCGGCTGGACGACCGGCCTTCATCGCGAGGACGCCCAATACCAGCTGGTGGCTCGACAGCTGCGCGGCCAACAGCTACGCCAGCTGCTGCCGACACCACCGCTGATAGCGCCCCCTGTGCCGGCGCTCTCCAGCGAAATCTACGGCGCAATGGCTAGCTACGACCATAGCAATCGCACGACGGGACATCAGCGATACGGAATCCTGCGTAATGAGCTGCGACAACACACGATTATGCTGTCGCTCGACTAGTTGTCATGGCAACGCCTGTCTAACGACTGAACGCTTGCTAGATTGGTCAGAAGACGAGGCTAGTGAGTGCTGCGTTAATTGCCGCTGGCATAGCGAGATGATCATTATACAAGATGTTTAAGTCTCCGTTGACTGCGTTTTTGATGGTGAAATCAACAAGAATGAGTTGTTTTGTGCGCTGCCAGTTTGTTTGGTAGCATTCCCTCGCTGCAACAACGAAGCCAATAAAACAGCATATTTGAAAACTTGTTGACTTGTAATAATCAAAATAGTTTAGCACACAAAGAAAGATTTCAGACAAGAACAAAGACATTAATGAATTTCATACATAATTTCAAATTCAATAGAGATCTTTTATTGTATAAACACATTATATTAGAGAAAATAGTACATGCCATATCATTATAAGAAATATTAGCCATTAGGTGATTATGTTAACAGATCCTGCGTTAATACAGTGATACAAAGGTAGTTCATACAAAAATTCACTCATGGAATATGTGATTTTTAGCTTGCAAAGCACATGAGGCTAATTGATTCAGTCATACATTCAAGCTTGGTCTGGAAAGCCGTAGGAGCGGTATATGTTTCGCAGTAGTCGTTTTTTGTCTTCATCAGGCAGAAACACACTCCTAGCTGCGTTCAAAGTCTAATTAATATATGACAACACAAGCACACACACACACATATGAGTAAATAATTAACCAGTTGCGGATTTATAGAGGAGATAGAAACCGATCCTTATATAGTACATTATAATTCAAATATCTCCCTTTTCCCTATTATTTTGTTCATCAAATTCTATTTTCTCCGATAATTCCTTATGTTTCAATAATTAATTTCAACGATACACACGCTTGACTGAAATTCATATACATTGTAAATTTGTTCATCTGCTCTATGAAGAGCAAATGTGTGATTTGCATATCTGCCAATACGATGCCATATTCAAAGTGTAGCTAAAATAAATACTTACAGCACGACATATATCGGCTTCATTGAATCCCATATTGTTGAGAAGCGCTACTTCATCAGAGAGACTGGTCTGTGTCACAGTTGGATCATCAACGCTCACCGAAAAATTCAGACCGTCCTCACAAAACCTGAACAAAAAAGATGTGTGCGTGTCATTTACACATCAATCACGCCCACAAACACGCACGAACGCAAACAGCACAACGGCCAACGCTGGGATATTCTGCGATTGCCTGGAGTCCATCAGAATAATTGGAGAAAGCACGAAGATCAGCTACAAACACTCGTGACCCTCAAACATTTAACCTATATGGATAGAGTGAAAAAGTTTGTTATACCAACGTTAGAAGATATAAACAGACTGGGAAAGAACAGGCTGCAAACCGGAAGTGGTCTGAATTCTCCAAATCCAGCAGAAAATATTGTTTTGGCCTACCAAAAACGCGAGATAAAAAGCGATATTGAAAAGTATAGCTAATCAAAGAGAGAACTGGAAACATTACAAAGCGGCCGGGTGAATTAAGCTGCACAGATCTTTCTTTCAGAAGAATTATGATCCCTGTAAGACGGGAGTCACTAAGCTCTGACTAAGTCCTGCGAATAAAACTAGTAATAAAAGAGAACAGAGCCTTGGAATAACTCGTGTTGGTACTGACGCTATATATAACTAACTTCCTAAAATCCAATTCATCCTTGATTCATTATTCAGGCTGGATAAGAGCGTGTGAAAAAATTCATCATTTAGCACAAGCAAATGAGAGCAACAACGCTTATGAGACATATTTGTGCATATTTGCGCTGATAGGCAAAGTCAAGCGCTGATTGGCGGATGAAGTGTGACGTCATTGTCAGATGTCGATGCAAAATGTCAAAGTATGTCTTGATTGGAAAGTTGAGTTTAATCCAGAATGGTGGCTATGGTCGACAAGACAGTGAATATTATCGTTGGCAAACTTGTTTACATTGTCGTTTGTATCGTGACGTCACTGCAATAGCGTGACGTCATCAAACATTATTCTTCCGTGGCCGTTCATTGGTTGAACGCTTGGTCACGTGACGAGGCTGTGTGGACGCGTGAAGGCTGCTAGCAACAGTAGAATTCTGGTGATTTGATGAGTGTTTGATGCTGCTAGTGTTGAAAATGTGAACTCTTTTTTCACTGAAGGACCACGAAATCAGTGTTGATCAAGCTGTATAAATAAACTGAGTGAGAATTGTATATATTGCTTGCTCTCATAACGTACATTACATACACACTAGAAAAATATACTAAGTTTAGTTGTAAGAACAGCATTTAAAAACAATTTGATTATTCCAAAATTGGCATTTGCAAAAACTAGAAAGAGTTGTTGTTGTGTCATTGTGTATGGTGCGAGCGAGAGAGAGAGTGAGAAATTATGTGTGAGAGTGTGAGCGTGTTAGTGTGCCTGATTGTGTGTAGTTTACTGTGTATGTGTGTCATGCTGCTACGTGTTTATGTCCTGCGGCGGCGAGCACTTGACCAGCTCGCCGCTGATTGGTTGTTGTGCGTCACTGTCTGAACTGTGTGTGTCTGCGTGTGTGCTCCGTATGTCACGGTGTGAGCGTGGAGTGGAAGTGTGGGAGTCGTGTTATTGGTGCGGTTGTGGCGTAACGTCTTGAAGTGTGTATATCTTAGTTTTCTGTTTCGTTACAGTTGTTAACCTAAATTGTATCAAATCTATGGGTAATAAGCTGATATGTAGATAATATACTCCTAAAAAATTATCCCTCTAATTGTGCTAAAACGCTTTTACAATTGAAGTTAGTTTTGCAGACCCGTATCAATAAACTCGTACCACCGTTGCACTACGTCAATATATCTCAGACGTCCAATTTTGCAATGGTCACGCATGTACAAGTAAATAATTGTGCATGAATGGAAACACTTTCTATTTACTCTCAAATGCCACATTTTCTTCATGTTGTTTCTGCATTGAATGCACACATCAAATTCTAAACCATAAGTGGAATGTGTCTATTCCGAAAGTATTGAAGTAGCATCTTAAGTTACCTGAAGCTCGTTCTGAAAATGTGCAAATTATGAAACACTGAATGATCTTAATATGTCGCTCAAGTAATCCTGGTGGCTTTTTAGTTTAGTTTTATTTATTCAACTAGTTTTTTTGCTCATTATCAGTATTTTGTTCAATTTGATTTTCGTAATTATTATCTTGATTGATTTTCCTAATTGTTAATCACTCTGTTGCACAATTGTGTATGCACACTTTTATTCAGCCGTTTGATTTGATAATTTCATTTCATTCATCGATTATTTATATTGTTTCAGTCTTAATTGACAATCATTTTCTTAACTAAACTTATATTTATTAAACTTTTTTTTCTTTTTACATGTTTTGGGCGCTTCCGGTACATGGGACCATCGCAGGGTGGTAATAACGCTTTCACTCTTACCATGCTACTGGATATAACTGTAATTAATAATAAATAACAATATTATGAACAAGAATCATATATATATATATATATATATATATATATATATACACGACACCATTGACCTCTGCACGGGGTGTTTGGTCTGTGTCAATGGCACAGCCCCTGTCAGGTAGCTAGACCATGGACAACACTCAAAGTGCACGTCACTGCTGACACACCGCCTGTACAACTCTGGATCTTCCAGTACATGATATCCATGGCCCACCCTGTCCACGTGGAGCTCATCAATAGCCTGCGGGCATATAAAAAGGCATCATTCAACCCTGAATGGGTTTTTAGTTTGGTTTCATTTATTTCTCACTGTCAATTTTTTCCTATAATTTAATGCAACTTTAGTTCAATACAGTATAAATTCTACCACACAATTTAAACTTAAATTTAATACACCCTTTGCAGGTTAACTATACAATTATTTTGTAATAGTTTTATATAATTTAAAACCATTTTTATGTGTTATTAGCGCCTGAATTTGCCGTTGATTTCAAGCAAAAAATGGTGTATCATCTAGTTATATATTCAACATATGTTTGTTGCAATTTCTTGTATTTCTCTTGGTTTTTCAGTTTATTTGTGTTTTCGCATAGCTGTAATAACAATACTACTTTTATTTTTAATTCATTTTATTTTAATTAGTATTAGTATTATTATAAATAATATTTCAAATTTCACATAATACCCGTTTTAACACAAGTATATTGGGCTACTAGCTTATAAGGCGATTCCATTAATGACATACACAAATATTCTACTTGATATTATCATATAACAGAATGGGTAATTCAAGAACCAAATTGAAATGCTTGTCAGTCATCTTCCACACTTTCCTCATTAATTTATTGCACATCAACTTCCACAATTTCCTCATTAATTCGCTGCACATCAACTTCGCTCTCCGTCGGTGCTTCAATATGACACGCCACTGCAGAAAGCGATTACCGTACCACTACAAAGCGTATAGAGTAACCATGGTAATTATGAGTGACACTGTTTGATCCCGGCCCAGCCTAGCAAAGTTTGCATTTATAAGCAGACCACTCTATCTGCAAAGTTTGCCAGATGCTGCAGTGCAAAATGTGCATGCATACAGTGCAAACGTTTGCCAAGGAGTTCTTTTATAAAAAATGATTACTTATGAGGCAAATTCAGGCTTTGCGAATGTCACCAAATTTGACTGCACAATTTTACAAAGATAGCTGCGACATTTTGCATGGAAGTTTCCCCTTCTCTCTACCTTGTACATACGTCGACGGACACCATGCTGTGAGTGTGCTAAGACAACAGAGGAACAGACACAGAGAACAGACAGACAACAGAGAACAGACCCCTGTTGAGACTATTTGAGACGCAAGACTTCGGAGCCTGAGCCACTGGTCTACAAAGGAGCTTATACATTTGACCGCTAACGTTAATTTGAATTGTATGCAATAAAATTGTTATTGCTACTGTGTTAAATCACGATTGTGCGTTGTATCACAAGATTAAATAGGTTAATTCACCTAAATAAGACATCCTATATAAACAATGCCTAATGTATTTCCATTATCATTGCAAAATCATTGGCAGATCTTGCTAACAATACAAATTGATAAACGGGTGGGAAAATCACCTGCTTGACCATAGCAGCACTTCCCACTTCGCCAGCGTGGGCTGTCCGGTGAACTCCCAGACGACCAGCCTCCTGAAACACGTCTACCAGAGCAGCGTCGTCCACAGATCCATCTGGAGCAGGGGTTCTCAACCTTTTAATGGTTCCATACCACAAAAATATTGTCGAATATGGTCCCATACACCCTTGACTTTTCAGATAATTATCACCAATCCTATTATTTGCCAGTATGTCTTCCACACCCACGAGTATTTCAATCGCTTGAATTGACTGTAATTCACAAACGGGTTACTAGGGAAAAAACATAACTATTGATAATTTTATCATTCATAAACCATTGATAATTGATACCAGTACCCAGAAATCAAGTCCCATACCACCGACTTTTAGTTCCCATACCTCCAAAGGGTACCCCCAATGGATACCCCCGGTTAAGAACCCCTGATCTAGAGGTAGAGACAACGTTTTCGACGCCAAAGTAGATCACGTATCCAAGGTGAAACACAAATATTTGTGAAAAAATAATTCAATCAAACAGCTGACAATGTTGATGATAATGAAAACTAACTTTATCTGAAAAATAATGTATAGTAATTAAAAATATCAGTATTGATCCGTTAGATATAACACTAAACAGTATATGAGGGTGGAATTATATAAAAATAATGCAATCATATCATTATAATGCACAATATATTCATTCTGTATCGAATGAATCGCTCAAAATATATTCACACGACTAAACATGAGGCACCTAAGAATATTTCACGTTATAATATCTACTTAAATTAACAAAAGATAGGATAATATTTAGCATATGTTCTTAATTTTATGTGTCAATTATAAATTGGGATTAGACAGAATGCATTTACAAATAAAAGCAACCTAGTTTGCATAAAAATTGGTTATTAATCAGATAGGTTAATCTACATATGCTCACGTCGGTTGACGTTTGTCAATTCATCTCCGGCAACGTCTATGCCAACAACATCGTCGTTGAACTCCTGGCAAAGCCGCAAGTTTTCTCGATACGTATCTGGAGTGAACAATGCAAAATATCAACAAGAAAATGTTGGTTTTTGAAGTCGGTAGGAATATAGAACGTCTCTTTCAGGACTTTGACTAAATTGTTAACGTTTAAGATTTTATCATATGCCACACGTTTGCTAGAAAAACAACAGCTTTAACAAAAACATACAGGATAAATCAAAGAACAGGTAAATTTCTGCTCAGACAAGCAAAACGAATTTCAATCAAGTTCGATGTATTAGTCTAAGCTCTACTATTAGTGGCTATAAGCCACCAGTATTTACCAGTAGCAAGATTAAGCCTGTATAAGCCAGCCAGAACAAAAAAAACCAGACCAGGTTCTGGCTAAAACCAGTTTCAACGAGAACAAAGGAATGGTGGAGAAGCAATTGCATTAAGTTGAACAGCAAGTCTGAATAAACGGATTAAAGCAGAGTGGTGTGGAACACAGTGGCGTGGAAGTAAGTTAGACAGGGAAGTTGAAGGTGGAGATACTATTAGTCAGATGAAAGAAAAATTTATCTGAAATTTACAACAAGAATTCTGGAAAATTACATTTGACAGAAGAAAACTGGAGGTGCGGGGAACAAAACGTATAAATGACAATGAGAATAATTAGAAATAGTATTATAAATAGAAATCAATTAGAAATAGAAATGAATAAAAATAGAAAAATAAATACAGATCAAATATAATTTGAAATAGAAATAAATATGAAATACTCAAATTGATCATGATGGTAAAAACAGTGTCAAAACGGCAAACTAATGAACTTCGAAGGCAACAGAACTTGTGAACAATGTGAGATGAGAACGTGAGGACTATGTTTCAATGTTTTTGCGATCAAGAAATCGAAATTTGTAGCAAATACGATCTCTACAATTTTCCAGCACGGTTTTTTCACATTAAAACTTCGTCTTGCTGAAAGCTACGAATTAGCTAATATTCACCTGGCAAGCCTCGTATACAGGTGAGAATAATTTTGGCGCTGACGTCTGGATAGAAGGCACAACCCTGTTTCAATCCTCTTATTACCGCTCTCATTACGTCATGCGACGTGACCAGTCCCGTGCCCGAGATGAGAAGACCGGGACAAAAGCGTGGTTCACAATGCACAACTCCCTGTTTTGCCTGGTCAACAATAAACTCTCGAGACATCCTCTCAATGGCTTCCACATCGTCCCTGTTACGTCGACCGCACAGACACACACCAGGCACATGTAGATGAAGACTCCTTACTCGTATACCGCTAGGTCAGTGGTTCTCAACCTGGGTTCGATCGAGCCCCAGGGGTTTGGTGAGTCAGTTTCAGGGGTTCGGCGGTTTGGTTCACCCACTCGCGTATGATTTGTGATGTCAAGCTCTGCTTGGTCATTATTGGCTGCAGTTAATCACGCCACATCGCTTGGCCTTGATATCTGTGCTGCAAGCAACTCGGTCCACTCAGTAGTAGCCTACTTGTGTCACTGTGTTGATCGTATAGTATAGTAGGTGATTATAGTAGGTGATTTAGTAGTAGTAGTAGTAGTAGGTGATTTGTGACTACGTATAGTAGGTGATTTGTGACTTTTCTTTTAATAATTCAAACACGTATGGTTCGATTAACGTTTGTACGGAACTTGTGGGGTTCACTAGCTCCAATAAGGTTGAGAACCACTGCGTTAGGTGAATTATATTATAGATAAGCTCAGTTGACGCAGTTCACAAATTAGAGTATATATGCGATTTGAGTACAATGCGATTCAAAGCTATTTTTTGTTCATATAAACACAGGAACACAAGCATACACGTGCACATACAATCTTTCACACACACATGCATACATATACGTACATATGAAAGCATCGTTATGTATTTCACTGTGCGTATCTATTCGTAGAGTTCCTAATAATCAATTAGTTTATCCATCATATCTCAATCGAATTACTCGAATACTGAACAGAGAAAAATTTTGCTCTCTAGAGAAAAAAATCATCTAAAATAGTGCAATAATTACTGTCAATCAACACTGACATCAGAGGAGGAGTGATCCAGCCGAATTTGCTGAGAAAATGCTTGAGTGTCGTCGGCTGTCGTATTTTCAACTCTTCTCGAAGACTCTCGAGAGACCCGTCTCCAGGAAGAGGCAGACCCTTGTGTCTGCAAGAACGTGGGCAACACATCAATTGGTCTCACATTCTTGTCAGATGTCAACCGTCTTTTGAGCATATAAATACAATATTTGTCACTGAATTATTGTGCAAATTACTACATTCTGTTTTTATTCAGAATCGCCTGTATGCAGACATTGCATGAGATTTTTATACGACAATATTCAGTTAAGCTTATATCAAGTGATATAATTGTAACGGATCAAGTCTAATTACACTCATCCGTTATGTCATCTATTGATGTCGACAATGCTTTCACCTGCTCAATTCCCAGATGGTTGAAGGTCGCACCGATCCATCCAGATGAATGTGCAAGTGAACCTACACAGACAGGGCACATTGACATATGAACATAGAGACAGTGGCGGCGCCAGGAAGGGTTTGAGTACACAGGCGGATCCAGGGGAGGGCTCAGGGGTATCTTTTTGTAGAAATTGTTGATATAAGCATTATCGCAAGGCATATTCGCGCATAATGCGTTTGTAAATTTGTTTATATATAATTGAGAATTTTGTTCAGTCCCCCCCCACAAATCATTCAGCCCCCCCCCCCCCCAAATTGCACTCTAAATCCGCTACTGCTTGAGGTGACTGAAGTCCTCCAAAAACGAGTCAAGCCCCACCTGAGCACCACCAATAATCCCGATCAGGAACATTTCGAGTGTAGTTTCTCATGTGTCGTTAAGTGACGGTACGTCGTGCGGGGTTCATATAGTTTGAGTAGTTAAAATCAATATGTTCCCTCTGCGAGTGGCTATTGACTTTGTCTGTGATTTGAAAAAGTTCCATCAAAACTGTAGAAAACAAAAAGACTAAACTATATTACAGACAGGCGCGCGTGGGCATCACTGCCCCACGCTCGCCTACAAGACGTCACAACACGACCAGACCTAGAACACGACTTCACGACCAGACCTTCAACACGCATTCACTCTCACACCGTGACATACGGTAGCACACACACTCACATGCACACGCACAGGTCTCACACCCTCGGCCACAACCAATCAGCGGCGAGCCGGTCACTCGTTCGCCACCGCGGGGCATGAACACTTGACAAACACACACGTACACACACACACACACACCGACACAGCTATACACACTCGCTCACACACTCGCACATAATACACAATTCAACCATACACGATCACACGTAGACACACTAATACGTTCACGCACACAATCTCTCACACACTCTCTCTCTCACTGCACACAATCACACCACAAAAACATTTGTCATTGGCCTGTAAGAGGTCAATTTTGCAATATAAATAACTCAATATTTTGCGCGCGCACAAAAAGGTCCTCATTTTAGAGTTTTGGAAAATGGTTGATCCACGATATTGTTTCCTCAGCCCCCCTCAGCCCGCATAGGAAAAATCATGGCGCCTCCAATGTATATGGACTAGAATCACTAGCGAGTCATTTGTAGAAATATCAAAAATAGCAGGAGAATTACGTTCTGTGCCATGGTTCCAGACCTAGACGTTATATAGCTTAGACATCTTGGACATTGGACATTGGACTTTTGATGTGTTCAATATTTCAGACTACCTTTTTTGACATAATTTCCATTTGATGCATCTCATGGCAAAAAGACAGACATGCTCATCTCCAGTGGCTTTTTTACTATATAATAAAATATAATGAGATAAATCTCTCCGGACGAAGGTATATTTTTGTAGATTGACATGAACACAATTGTATTAAAAGACAGGAGCGCGTGGGTCAGCGATGTCCCACGCACGCCTACAAGAACACACCGCACAGCAAACACGCCGGAACACGACTCCGTTCAAAGAACTCAGAGGACAAACAAGGACACCATTGCATACGCGCGCACACACTCACATACACATGCAGAGCAAACCAACGCCACCACGACACCTGACACTCGACACTAGCAATCTTGCACACTCCTCGCTGCAATGCAGCACATGTACAAAGAATACATTCACATAAGTACGCACACCTCACACTCTACAATCGCTCAACCATACGCAAGCACCTACACTCCCATGCACACATCGTTACGCCATTACAATTAAGCCACAATTTTCTTTATTGGACACATTTCCAGCGGAATAATATATTTCCCCACGATAACATGATACATCATGTATCTCATTCAATCAAGTTTTGTAATCTTAATCCCTCGTGTAGATAACACTCCTCCACACGGAGGTCTACCGGTCCACTTGGACAACGACGGAAAATGTGTAAATCAATGTTTTGGCAGCAGTCTCGCAGCGGAACAACAGAAAGGGTGTAGTCGAATAGCAAGCTTTTTATTTCGGGTAGAAGGGATAGTAGAGGAGACAGCTGCATTAATACAACGGGGGTGCCAACCCTGTTGGATTATCACTCCCCCCTTGGACATGGCAGTACAGGGAGGGAAGAAGCAGAGGGTCCGCTTTTAGTCGCCTCTTACACGACACGCACTGGGTACGGCGGCAGTATTCTTATCCCCTGGCCGCAGGGTTGAATGGCAAGTTACAAACAAACAACACACACCAATGATAGTGGCTCAACGACCCGAACACGGACCGAAAATAACTCAAGATCTCCAAAAAGACAGACCGACTCGAAAGACAGACCAACTCCCAAGACAGACTCGAAAGACAGACAAGCCCCCAAGACCGACGGAAAAAGACCAACCCCGAGAGACAGACCGATTCTAAAGGCGAAAAGGACCTCGAGAATTGCTCGCATACCCTTTTTACTACGGACATCTGAGGCGGGGCTATTGCAAGCGTGTAACTAGGTTTCTCACTGGCTGGTTCGTATTATGTTCCGCATAACTTCCTGACTAGCGTTCCCCGGATGGACAGATTTGGAGTGCCTGCTATTGTTTTGGACGGCTAAATTCCTTATCGACTAGGTTGTAAAATTCTCCTCAAGTGGCGTGATTCTACTAGGCTCTCTGATCAACACGTGTTAAGCGGGACACAAGTCCGGGGTTTACACATTTATATGAGACGGATTTATGGGCACTGCATGCCTTCACGTACGCTAGCCGCTTGCGGTACATTGTAACTGTGCATAGGCGTGTGGGGTTGTAACTGTGCATAGGCGTGTGGGGTTGTCACGCTTATCGGGGTCCAGACATGGTAGCCAAGCAAGCGAGTATATAACAAACGAATTTACGTAGAAATATGATTATAAGAGGTATAGCTTTGCTACATGAATAAAAATATAATACTAATAAATGATAGTAACATCCTTGCGCGTGAACATTCCTGTTTTCTCGAGAACATGAAAAAAATTAGTAGTCCAATTTAAATGCTGCATTGCCTAAACCAAATTAGTTCATAGATTGGTTGAAAATAAACACCCTCCTGATGCCTAGTTCACAACTTAAAATAATCATTGCGACCGATACTTTGGTTCGAAACACTTTTCAGCGACGTAGAAAGTTGATAAAAAATACAGGCACCATTAACGGCATTGAAATACTCATGAAAATCCTCTTTTACCAACGCCGTCAAATACAACAGCTCCGAATTGGCTTGGAACTTCCCATTTGAGCGGACCAAGGTTGCATTGCACATGCATAAACCAAATTCATGATTTTATTCGTGTAATATATTCATTTACTGTTTATATACGCAGATATATAGCCGTTTCACCAGAAAAATAACTACGCAAATGTAGATAGTCCTTTTTACGATTGAGTAAAATAGCTAATTTGCCAAAGAATGTGATCTAAACATATTTGTTTCAAAATAAATCAGACTTGATTACACTCTTCTGAACCTGTTTGTGGGTATGTGAATCCAGTTCCGGCTCTCTCTCTTTCCTAACCAACCTAACCTTACCTAACCTAGCAGACAAAAAGCACTGAAACTGGGCCAAATATGCACTAGGCATAACAACATCTCCGCTCCCATTTCTGCATATGAACGCTGTGATTCACTCATTGTTGTGGAATTGCCTCACGAATTTCCAGACTACCGTCGACATTTAACTCGGGCCCTCATGGACTCATGGACTCATGGACAACATCTTGTTCCAGCTGGCTTTACTTACCCTACATCTGGTCACCGACGTAAGTTGCTGACTTATATGCATGGCGAGTACGACCAGCACACACACACGTACACACGCACGCACACGCACACACGCACTTCTACGGGATTCCGTTGCTCGTAACACCACCGGCTGCACTTCCCGAATGATATGCACGCTGGTTCTTCAAGCTCACTCACACATACAGACAGACAGACAAACACACAATATCGGGGTGTGTCGTGACTGTGTTGAATGAAGCACGTCCAATTGGTCGCCCCACACAGCCCAGCGATAATGCACTACAGTGTGACGTCATGTTGAGTCACACACTCCATCATCGTGCTAATCAGGAAGTCAACTCTTGCTTGATGTACGGTTGAGTTGGCGTCAGGTGCTAATATGCACATTTAAAGTATAATCAATAAATTTCATACATCCGCATTATACATGATTTCAACATGATCACAGAATGAAAACAAACCTTGCATCGTTATGAGCAAACTTCCGAGATGATTAATTTACCGCTTACATTTGCATAATTTTACATAGTAAATTTGCATAAATTTGCATGATGAATTTACATGAAACAGATGGACTGCGATATACACTGAAATATGGTAAATACAAACACAGCAAGTAATATATTGCGTGTAATATGAAATGCTTACAAATATGTCATCATTATTGAAAATTATTGCAGTTTGCAATACTGATGTTTGCTTAGTGTATACAAGACTTCAATATAAACACACAGTAGGTGATCTATACACGGGCATTGTCAGCAGTGGCAGCGCCAGGGAGGGGGCTTGGAGGGGCTGAGATTTACCCAAAAAAGGCCCCATTTTGAGCCCCTCCAGAAAATTCTGTCCATGAACATTTCGAGTGTAGTTCCACATGATTGGCCAACCTTCACATATTTTCCCTTAGTCCCCCCCCCCTCCGGAAGAAATTCTAGCGCCGCCCCTGATCGCCAGTGTCTGCTTGACAGATGGTGCACATGTTTACACATTATAAAAACATGTTTACATATCGCTTAAACATGTGTTCAATCGGAAACGAAATAACAAAGACACACATGTAGAGTATACTTTCCAGCACGTCTGTTACACATGTGTCAGAGGTCCGCATTCTCACATAGGACAGATATATATTAATTGTTGATGCTTATAGCTTTGCTAATAAGGACAATTTAATAATCAGTTCCGCAAACAAGCATTTTGCGCTTCTAGGAATTGCATCACACATATACACACACACACACACACACGCACACACACTGACCACTGAATACATTAGCATAGGCGACGATAGAGTAAAAAGCATAGACACAAGTAATTATATAGACAAATTAGCCCACTATTTTGTACATAATTCAAATCACTATTCGATTTGAATATTCAAGCGTGCAATAGTCGTTATCGTAGCTGGTTAGTTTGACACTGTCATTCGAAACAAATGTATGTGTTTGTGTCACATTATGATTTGGTACATTATTATATATGTCTCTGTAAATGTGTTGCATTTCAATTGTTCAATTACAATGTGTGTGTGTGTTACATTCTATAGGAGTCCACTTTTCCAATGACATCCGTAGGCTGACGGTCATTGAAGCTGTTTATATTCATAAATAAAAATGTGAAATCAACAAACAACAACAGCCAGATGTCGCCCTCCCATCCATGCGACACCAATCGACCTTGGCACATAGGTGCTAAATTTGTAACCACTGTTTGCCACATTGGTGTCATTATGTAAGTGCCACATTGGCACATGAGTGATATATTGTCCCACCTTGTATATAAGCACCGTTTATCATGTACTGTTTAGCATTGTGTATTTTGTTTTGGTATTGTGTTATGTCTGTTACTCCTGACGATGGCTAGTGATAGCCGAAAAGTACCTCGAGAATTAAACCTCAGTGAGCAGCTGTGAGTGTGCTATCTCCTGAACACAGAAAAATCGTGCGAGGCATAGAAAAGTTATCGTACCAGCACAACAGTGCCAAAACTGCTGTGAATTTCAACGAAACGTGCATTCATAATGTACTCATTCCAAAGTATATGTATATGTATATTGCCTATGATAAAGCCTAATTGCGCGTGTATGTGTGTGCTTGTGTATGTGTATGTTTGTTTGTGCAATCGTGATTATGATTGTGTATGTGCATGTGTGTTTATGTAAGTATGCGCTATTGCATTGCCGTAGGTCAGTGGCGATACCAAGGAAGAGGGGGGCTTGGGGGGCTCAAGCCTTCCAAAAACATTCTGAGCCCCCTTGAACCATCTGCCCCAAAATCCTGACCAAGAATATCTCATGCATCTCCTCATGTTTCGCCAAGCCCCCGTATATTTACCTTCAGCCCTCATCAGAACAAATCCTGGCGCCGCCACTGCCGTAGGCTCATCTGCAAGTTGCATTGCATGATAGGATCTAAACATGTATATCTGCATATATGAGTACGCGAATGTGATTGTGTGCATGTGTATGTGTTTGTGTGTGTGCTTGCGTTTATGTGTGTTATTGTGTGTACATATATGCGTGTGTGTGTGTGTGTGTTTGTAAGTGTGTGACCTTTCAATTGTTGAGTCAATCTCATTTGCTCGCTGTATTTGTCGTACTGCATAGCCGACAAACATTGAACGCATCAGCCTTGTTGTTGCGATTAAATGACATCCTGTGTCGTGATGTTTTTGCACAGTGTTTGCTGCGCTATACAACACAGACATTCTGGCCTTCTGAACGTCACCAGAGAGAGGCGATGAGAGAGACCCAAATAAACCCAAGAGACCCCGTCACTCAAGAGAGCTTTCGATTGGCTTAAGCCAAATATAAAGTTATCAATCTGGACGGATTCGAACCGCCGATCTTTGGATTGCAAAGCCAATGCTTTAACTCCGAACCACTAGAGCGTATTTGGGCGTGTGCTGGTGTACTGATGTGTATTAGCCCTTATGAACGCAGAGTGTGAACATGTAAGCGATTTGTTGCCCTACCATTATATGGCTATAAAAGTGGACTTTTATTCTTTGGTAAAGCTGTGGCGATTGTGTAAAATATCAGTACAAAAGGAATCGAATTTAAATCTGATACATAATATGTTTCTAGTGCAATAAGTATACAGACAATTTATAAAGGTTAAAGGCCTCAAGTGACGGCTGCTACACGGGAAGAAGCCGAAGCTTATGAACACACACAGGTGTGTCCCGTGCAGCTCGCTGCCACCGCAGAACCAACCCTCTCCACGCTATGGCGCCACAAGGACTGAAATGAGAGGACATTTAGAGAGGACTATTAGAGAGGGACACCTCCCCAGAGTGCATGACACAACACATGCCTGATATCTGGTGCAATCATTTACTGCTGGGTAGATAGGGGCTTAGATTCGACTATGGAACTCACCCAATGAAATTCTCCTCCACCGGGATTTGAAACACGGACCTCTCGCTTGTGAGACGGGTGTGCCACCACTACACCACGCAGTCCTCTATCTCTCCCTCTTGGACTTTGTTACCGTGTGCTGTCTCTTTTTTGCCAGCGGTCGTCGTGTGACAACTGCGTCAGAATTGGCTCAAAAGCCGCTCCATTGTGCTTTTGAGTCAGCCAACGTTTGTCAGTGTTCCTGTGGTTGTCCTAAATACGCTAGCACGTTGCACGTTTGTCTATTATGAATGACATTTTAACGGGAATGCCTGTGTATGTGTGTGTGCGTGTGCGTGTGTATGTTTGTATGTCGACGTGTATGTATGTATGTATGTGTGTGTGTGTGTGCGTGTGTGTGACAGGTGGAAACATACAAACACTTTGCCCAGACCAGTGGTCCGTAACGTGTGGGAAATTCCCCACAGATTTCCCCACTGGTGGGGAAAGACAAATTTATATTTTCATGAATTCGAATTTGTTGATTTTTTGGCTTCTAGTGATTTGCTGACATATAATTTGATGTAAAGCAAATGCATTTGCTGATTTTATCAGCGCTATTGTGAAGAATGACGAGTTAGCTCACCAAGAAGTGTGAAATCAGTGGAAAAAAGGGAGAATATAGACCACTGGCCCAGACACATTGCAATGATTAGGACTGTGAAACACATGTGCACACGCTAAACGTGTGTGACTTCGACGGTTGCACAACCACACCGTTTTGTGTGCTTCATGTTCTGTTTCAAGTGTGAAAAAAACTTTCTTCTTCAAATGTTGTTGACTACGCTGCCGTTCAGTCAAGTCCTACAATTAAAGCTCTTCATTCATTCAAAACGGCGGTTTTTATATGCAGAGTAGTGAATAATCCGTGTACATAAATAGCTTCATTTATGGAGTGGAAATTCCAGTATATGACGTATAATGCTTGCATATAATTACGTGTTTGTGTGTCTGTGTGTACATGTGAATCACACAGTGTGATACATTTGCAGATGAACGTATATATGCATGTGCGTGCGGTGTGGTGTGCGTGAATTTCTGGTCACAATTGTGAGTAATGTTATGCTATGTGAGTTATGCTACAATGTCACCTCACTGCCGATTTAATCCTGAACAAACCCGTAATAGATTGTGATAACTCCCTCACTTTCGAAAACGACGGACGAGAACCCATTGAGAGTATATCCTAGCAGTATATAGCAGTGTGTATATTGAATGGAGGCCATTATGTATGCATGATTCGTTGAAATCCATAGCAATTTGAGCACTGTTGTGCTGGTACGATAACTTCTCTATGCTTCGCACGATTTTTGCTGTTGTGCTTCTACTGAACGCAGAAATATCGTGTGAAGCAAATGAATATATATCGTGTGAATATACTTTATATCGTGCATATACGTTGTATATTTCTATGCAACAACAGAAAGCCCCAAGCTGAATCGATCGCTTCATGGAACTATGAAAATATCGGATTTCACCAATGCTTCCTAACCTTCTTTGGCGGCGAGCCAAAATTTTGAACCAATCAAACATGGCATCCCAAGCCTATTCATGATATATGAATAGTTTTTATATTCAATGATTATGTTTTTATTCATAATTTACAATATACATGAGTGGCTTCGATTAAATCAGGATTATAACTCAATCAGAGTTTTGCTTATAATCCTAACACTATATATTATGCATTGTAATTATTATATTAAAAATTATCATATATTTTAGTGGCAAAATTATGATTGTCTGCTAATCCTTAGCGACCCAGTGAAATGGCTTAGCGACCCAGGTGATGGGAACCACTTGATTTAACAAACAGCAAATTCAATCGCTTAATAGCAGCTTCATTTAGTGTATATGTGTGTCTGTGTGCGTGTGAATGTGTGTATGTATGCATGTATATGTGTGTGTGTGTGTGTTTGTGTATGTGTGTCTTATGTATGTATATGTGAATGTGTGCGTGTGTATGTATATGTATATATGTGTGTGTATGTATGTGTATATATGTGTGTGTGCTTGTGTGTGTGTGTGTATGTGTTTGTGTGAGAGCGGTGTTTGTGTGAAGCCAATGTGACACTAGTGTTGCCCCGCCCACTATATCCGGCGCTGAGCGGAAGTGACTGGCGTCTCTCCCCCTCACCCTCCCCATTCCTCTTCCCCACCCCCACTTCCCCTCTCGCTTTCACTCTCTCCTATGTTTGTGCGTGTATGCAGGTATACGAGTCTATGCGTGGTCTATATGAGCATATATATCTGTGTGTGTGTGTGTGTGTGTGTGTGTGTGTGTGTGTGTGTGTGTGTGTGTGTGTGTGTGTGTGTGTGTGTGTGTGTGTCTGTGTGTGTGTGTGTGTGCGTGTGCGAGTGTGTATGCACATATAGTGGCAGGTGCACAAAATCCTACATTCTCCTTTTGTATGTATGTGTGCATGCGTGTGCGTGTGTGTGTGTGTGTGGGTCGCATTTTTGCGCTCGCTAGTGTATAGGAGCGTGTGTGTGTGTGTGCGTGTGTGTGTGAGAGGGTGTTATTGTTGTTTGGGTGTTGGTGCGTGCAACACATAGGCAAGCGCAACAGAACTGGGAACACTGTTGTGCGATCAAGTCGCGTTGCAATGTTGACGATTGCAAACGGCAGTCGGGACGACACATGACCTCGCCTGTGCCGGGCAGGTCGTGTCATGTCAGGTCATTGGCCTGGCTTGACCCTCGCCTGCCGTTGCTGCTGCTCACGCTAGTGACCTGTGTCGAGGTCAGGTCACAAGGTCAAACCTCTCCAATCATCACAATCAACCAGGGCTCACTTCGAGGAGTAAGTTTGTTTCTTTTTGATATTTCAAAAACAAAAATTTGCAGTATTTTTCAAGTTGACAAATGTAATTGGTTTGATATTCTCAAACAGTATGTCGTATCACATTTAATTTTATGTAACATTCATTTTAAATTTCACCGAAAAGTGTGTGCAAATTTATATGTTCTTATCTATTGTTTTAGGTGTATTCAAGTGTTAAATTGAATTCGAATTTATGTTTTATTTCAACTGTATATAGGTATTGTTATCCTATGTGCGCATAAAATACTTTAACTCATTTTATTTTGTTTTAAACGCATCGAAAGCTTGTCAGTAACAACAACAACAACAAACAACATGACAACAACAAAAAACATGCAATGTGTAATGAGAAAAATGAAACTTAAAAAAATTAAGGCAGCACATTATAGCATGTTACCGATGTTTCTCAATCTTTGCAAGTGTTGCATAAAAATTCCTAATTTCCTATTGAAATTGGCATTGGTCAGGTTCGTGAGTTTGTGCCATCAGCACAGAAATGGCTGTTTTCGTTCAAGGGCATCCCCTATGCTCATCCACCCGTCGGACGCCGAAGATTCCAGGTAAAATTACCTATTTCCTCCCACACATCTCCAAGACATATCTATCTATTGATCTATCTATATATATATCTATCTATATATCTATCTATCTATATATCTATCTATCTATATATCTATATATCTATCTATTTATATATCTATCTATATATTCATATATCTATCTATCTATCCATCTATCTATTCATCTATCTCACAATTAATCTATCCATCTATTTATCTATCTATTTATCTATCTATCCATCTATCTAGCTATTAATCTATCTGTCTATCCATCTGTCTATTTATCTATTTATCTATCTATCTTTTTATCTATCTATCTATATATATATATATATATATATATGCATATCAGTATATATATCTATATATCTATATATCTATATATCT
Source organism: Sacculina carcini (assembly GCA_916048095.2). Classification (NCBI taxonomy): domain Eukaryota; kingdom Metazoa; phylum Arthropoda; class Thecostraca; family Sacculinidae; genus Sacculina; species Sacculina carcini. Next base: position 8,711,127 of record OU696574.1, on the reverse strand, counting down.
ATATATCTATATATCTATATATCTATATATCTATATATCTA
>OU696574.1:8688586-8708586 GCA_916048095.2 Sacculina carcini | reverse complement strand
CCGGATATTGTGTGGCTTGATTCGTCCGGAACCCCGAAGGCAGACGAGAATGTATGTTATAGAGAAATCCGGGCGGAAAAATATGCATAGTATTAAAACGACGGAAAAAAATAATTTAGCAACGTAGCACAAAAAAGTTAAGCCACAAAAATAATCTTATATTTATCTAAATTTGATTTAACATGAAATGTGATTGTATCTTTGTGTGTGTGTGTGTGTTTGTGTTCTCGTATGTTTTGTGGTAGCATAGGGGTTGAAGGCCTATGCGTTTGTTCGATTGAATACCTATTTTGATATGTCCAAATCGTAGTTGACAATTATTCCATTTGGCTTTTTCCGCTCATAGGCTCCGGTTGGATTTCGCCAGTATCCGGTGGTTGTCTTTGTCGATGGCCAGCTGTTTTGGAGACAGAGAGCTGCCAAATTTCCCATGCAAGATCTGGCAGCCCAGGATGTTGTCACCGTTTCGATCAACTACCGAACGAACTTGTTTGGTGAGTTTCAACACACAAATAGCGTTATCACTGGTATATACTTATGAATGTTGAAAACACAAGAACAATTACAACTAACAACTATCAGCGTACAAGTATAAGACGATCAAAAGCACAAACAACCTGAAAAAGAACAGAATCTACAGGAAATGAAGGTTAAAGATTAAATGCCGCAAGTGATAGCTGCTACATGGGAAGAAGCCGAAGCTTATGAACACACACAGATGTGTCCCGTGCAGCTCGCTGCCACCGCAGAACCGACCCTCTCCACGCTATGGCGCCACAAGGACGTAAGACGTATTAGAGAGGGCCACCTCCCCAGAATGCTTGACACAACACATGACCAACATCTGGTACCATCATTTACTGCTGGGTGGACAGGGGCTGTTGGATTATAGAATTCGCCCAATGAAATTCTCCACCGCCGGGCTTCGAACCACGGAGCTCCCGCTTTTGAGGCGGGTGTGCTAACCACTACACCACACAGTCCAACAAACGCACGAGACACAACGCAGAACAAGTTTGCAGATATTCAAGAATGCTGCTAGATGGTAGTTGGCTAGCAAGTAGCTCATCCGACGTTGAACAGTTCTTGTTTTTTATCATGTAGGGGGGGGGGTCGCCAACCCGCTGCTCTTTAGCTCTGCCTAGTGGCTGCCTAGTGGCCTTTTCAAAAATGTATGAAAAAGGAAAAAGATGGATAAAGAAAATATATTTTGTTTTAATATAGTGTAGTGTCACAGCCCTGAACTATGTTACATACACTCAAGTATATTATACAAAACTAACACCTAAGCCTCTAGAACAAATCGTACAGAGTAGAGTAGTCAAACAGAGTAGTCACGTGGTGTGTCATTCTCTACAGGATGCACTGCAGGGAAATTAAGCATTCAATCATGAAGGCTTATTATGTATTTGCAGCCAACATAGTCATTTTGATTGTAGGTTAATATAGATACATACAGCATGTGCTGCCTTCATAATAAGGCCTATATAAAGCTTATAATTTTGTTTGCGGCTCCCGACATATTTGTTTTTGTTTTTTTTGTCCAATATGGCTCGTTCAGCATCTTGGGCTGCCGACCCTACAGTGTATGCAATATTATGTTACGCATATACACAACTTAGTCATTAATTTCACTGGTATTTGAATAGTCTATTTGAAGTCTATTAACGCTTCATGTGGACAACGTTTTTTATTGGATTCGGTTACCCTCCTCCGAGAATTTCACACCTGAGGCACCATCAACAGTGTACTGGCAAGTGGCGGTACCAGAGGAGACGGAGCTTCAAGGGGCTCAAACCTCCCAAAAACCTTCCAAACCCCCTTGAATCCTCCCAAAGGTCCTGACCATGAATGTTTCGAATGCAGTTAAACATGTTTCGCCAGGCCCCCGCATCGCATCTTTTTCTTTGGCCCCCTCTTGGCCTCGCTTCCTGAAAAATATATCCTGGCGCCGCCGCTGATACTGGCCATCTCTAGCTTGATGCGTCTTTTTCGACAGGGTTTCTCACGCTGCGCACCGAACAGGCACCTGGCAATCTGGGTTTGCGCGACCAGCAAATGGCGCTGCGCTGGGTTCATCGCTATATCGGCGCGTTCGGAGGTGACAGAAGACAAGTGACTTTGATGGGATTTTCGGCGGGGGCGGCTTCGGTCGGCTATCATCTATTGTGCCCCACGTCACAGGGACTCTTCCAGGTGAGATTGTCGAGAGGTGTGAGTGTCCGTATCCTTACTAGGGGTGTGTTCGACTCAACTTCAGGATTCCTTTGGAAGTACTTCTAAACGTTCGATTGACTCCTCATAAGTACTTTGGAAGTAGTTTTAAGCGTACGATTCACACTTCACAAGTATTTTTGGCGTACGTCCAAGTGATTCTGAAGTTAATCGAGAAGTTATCAGAACGTGTCATTTATGGCGCAAAACAGAGCATCCACTTCGTGACTGCTTGTTCTCGGAGCATCTATTTCGAGCGTAATTCGTTCAAAACTGTAACGATATTGAATTATATTTTCAAATATCAAGAACAATTACAACGAAAGCAAAAATATTAGCACGTTAGCGGAACAAATCACACCGCAATTCACTGATAAACAACAATGAATGTCGCACTTCTGAACCAGTGTTCGATTCATGCACTTGGGAAGCTCCTATATCTGAGGTAGTGAATCGAATATATCCTAGTTGTATCGACTGGATTGAGTCAAATGTTCGTGACCTGCGATCGTATTTCTTCTTGAACAAGTGCGTTGTTGCTTGATTCGTAAAATCGCTTGGTAATTTATTCTAATTTTCTACTACTCTCTTCGGGAAGCTAGACATTTGAATGACCTATTTCATATTGCGTTTTGGTAAGCCAATTTATTTGGCTGGATTTGGCTAATTCAAACAGCTTCCAGTTGTCCAAATGTTTTCCAAATGTTCCAAATGTTCTTGTGTGTGTGTGTGTGTGTGTGTGTGTACATGTGCTGGAGTGCAATTGTGCTACGTGGTCGCTCACATCACTTCAATGTGCTGTAATAAATATTATATAGCCGTACTAGGCCAAAACCTTGTGACGAAAACTGAACAATAGAACAGGAATAACGAAAAGCACACACATAAGCGTTTACGTTTGTATGTATGTGTGTGTGTGTGTATGCGTGGGGCATGTTTGTCTTCTGTGAATTGCATCCAGAAGTTTTCCGTGCACAATTTCATGAAATATGCACATACACATACACATACGTACATACATACAAATACATACATTCATACACATACATACATACCAATGCATTACTCGGGCTATGTTCTGAGTGTATGGTGGCACAAAGTAGAATCTGTGTGTCTGTCTGTGTGTGTGTGTGTGTGTATGTGTGTGTGTGTGTGTGTGTGTGTGTGTGTGTGTGTGTACGTGAAGAGCATTTGGTGCGCGTGTAAGCTGTAAGCACGTGTTGAAATGATAATGTGTTAGAAGTGGCGCATTTTCTGTGCCTAGAAGTCCACACGTTCAAACACACACACACACACACACGCACACAAACACACACACACACACACACAGACATATATTCACACACACAGGCAGTATAAACAACAGTTATGAGCAGAAAAAAATTAATCAATTTATAAAGTATGAATATAGAGCAGCACCATTAGCTAAACATACCATTAAATATTTATTGGCATAATACATCATTATCATAACATTGTATTTGTTTGCTACAAGTGTATATGCATTTTAATTTATCGTTCTAATTTAGCATTTTGTTATATATATATATATATATATATATATATATATATATATATATATATATATATATATATATATATATATATATATACGATTATATGGTGGTAATAGTGCCTGCACTATTTCTATGTCACTAACCTTGCGTGAAATTAATAACAATAATACTATTTTCATTAATCACATTTAATATTACTAATAAAATTCAATAATAATAATAATAATAACTTGAATAAAAATCATATGAAGTTTCGTACTGGATCAGGGGTTCTTAACCGCGAGTATATATACCCCTTGGGGGTATGGGAACCCAAAAGTCAGGGGTATGGGACTCGATTTCCAAGTGCTGTTATCATTTAGCAACGGCTTGTAAAAAATAAAATTATCAATAATTACGTTTTTCTCCAAGTAATCCGTATCAAGATTGCAGGGAATTCAAGCGATTGAAATACTCGTGGATCTGGAAGACATGCTGGCAAATGATAGAATTGGTGATAATTATTTGAACAGCCAAGTAAGTCGCGGTTATGGGACCATATTCGACAATCCATTGGGGGTATGGAACCAATTAAGGCTTAAGAAGTAGATCTTTCCCAGCAATCTGACTGGATGAATGGGCTGCGCGCACATTTTCAATTGTCATCTGGGTTTTTTCTCTCGCTTGTGTCGCCTGGACACGCGTCAAATGGGCAGCGCGCGGTCATGATGTCTGGATCGCCGTTGGCTGCCTGGGCTCATATGTCGATCAACGATGCAGAACGTCTCGCACAGGATCTGGCCGCAATCATGGGATGTAGTCGCAGTTTGGTCGAGGCTTCGCTTCGATGTCTTCAGGATCAGGACTTTGTGCGACTGCTAACGGCCGCACAACGTCTGCTCGAGGTATGTCGTGTGTAAATTGAAAATATTTGCAATGTGTACTCATTAGCGTGTTTGGACACAATTTGACATTGAAAACTTCCAAATCTTTCAGGAATTTGAATACGCTTTTCTGTATTTATAAAGCTGATTAATATGCGTCAATTAAGCTGTAAATTCTATCCTGTATATTTTCTATCTCACTTACTTATTTTAGTATTCAATTTTTTTATTGCTTATTTTCGGTTATATGTTTAATTGAATTGTTATCCAATTCTATTGTTACTATATATTTTTGCAGCAATGTATTTATAAGCTTGAGCACGATTTTCACTGTGTTCTACAGTCGCGGAGTCGCTTCTTTCCAGTATTTGCGCCGATCACAGACACATTCCTGCCAGCTCAGTCACAAATGGTGCCGAGCGACCCCGGATCGATGCTGCGCTACGGAAACTACGCCAAAGTTCCCACCATGGCCGGAATTTCGCACGACGACGGCCTGCTAATGCTATGTGCGTCTCAATGCGGATTCAACTTTGCAGTAGATGCAAGAACATTGCTCGTTCGGTTGTATCTTTTTATGCGAAGAATCAATGCAACAGAGGAAACTAAACTGGGCCTTGAATACGAAAGTATTTAGTTAGAAAACTAGGCCTTAAATTATTTCGTCATTTCAACAGCAAAGAATATTTGTCTTGTATCTGATTCGACGTATATTCCCTTTTCAATCACGTATTTATCAATGTTGACCATATTCCGAATCTTTAAAAAGAGGGCACATGTCTGTGTTCACCTTTTTATTGAAAATACCATGTTTATTAGAGAATAATAGTTTTTTAGCCAAATGTCTCAGTTGACTTTTTGGGCACGTAACAAACCACTATACACTTGTATGGTGGAACATAACGAAATTAACTACTATGACTACATCAACTCCGGACATTTGGAGGATCTACCAAAATTACCCGGAGAGGCTGGACAGCCCCGAAATAGAGTGGCGGATCGAGAGTGCGATTTTGGGAGAGCATGAATAAATGTTGGAGGGTGCTAAATTTGGGGTGCGATCAGTCATGTACATGCATCATTATGCAACGTCTTTGTGCTAATGTTTATATCAACAAATTCTTCAGAAATATATTTTATTCACCTCCGTTAGTGAGCCTCTCGGTTATGAGGAGTTGATGGAAACATTTTGGGGGCGGGCTTCATCTTCCTGAACAATCTCTTCAGATCGCCAGTGTACCTTGGTCTTCCACGATATTCAGCTATGCTGAGATCCAGTACGAATGAGCAATGTTGGAATTCGGAATGTTGACTGTTTGTGGCGACAGACCAGTATCCAGGCACTGATCGGTTGACGTTCTCCAATTTGACGCTGATCATGCGTCGAGTAGTGGTTCCTCGTCTTCTCCAGCAGTACCGTTTGGACGGAGAAGCCACGCTAATGAAGCAAGTACTCGCCTACAAGTACATCGACTCTGTGCCCGCCGGCAGTCAAGAGCTGATGCTAGCAAGCTTCGTCCAGGTGAGTCCCGCGCATAAACAATAAGCCAGAGCAGTGGTTTTCAACCTTTTTCAGTGTTCGCAACTTTTTTTCAAATTAGCAGTCAGTTTTCGCACCCGCTGCATTTTTTAAACTATGCGAAATAGATAAAAAAACAAACAACGTATTAACAAAACAACTTTTATTCAAATTATATTCATACAGGTTAAAGTATATTTAAGATATTTTTATATACAAATATTTAGTTAAAAATTACAGTATTCTTGTCAGCATATCACAATAAAACTTTAAGACGATTAGGCAAAAAGCTATTTTTCAGAAAAAATATACCGCATGAATGAAAATAAATAATGTTCTTAATTTTTCCCAGGAATCATCGCATCCCTTAAAAACCGGGATCGAACCCCCTAAGGGTTCGATCACCCCCGGCTTAGAACCCCTGAGCTAGGAATGACCTGTGCTCAATTATTTCGAAGAACATCCAACGCACACAAGTTGAGACATCTGTTTTAGTCATCGTATCTCACCAATGATCCATCGCAGAATTTGCTATTATGCTAAGATGATATTTAGCATTGTCAAGTCCGCGTTTTCGCCATTCACGCGTAATCACCTGTCATCGACAGATATTTGGCGATGCTTACTTCACTGCTCCGCTGTACGAGTTTATCGAGCAATACTCGAAGGCTGGGGGCGTCGTTTACAGCTACGGTTTCACCGAGCGTGGTCCAGACATCTTCGGTAACGTGGTCAACTACCAAGGTGAGCTCACATTTACGCAAGCGGGTGATTTGGGCGTCGGCACGATTTTATCTCTACCATTCAGTTTCGTCTACTTTGTCTTTTATTTTTCTTATTCACCAACAAACATATTTCCCAAATACTTTCAGGCACATTTCAAACAAACTGGCCGCATGATATAACCAAGCAGGTTTAGTAGTTTACATTTGCTTAATGATTAAGTTTACTGTGTAGATCTTCAATAACTAAAATTATACGTTATATATAAATAAATAACTGTATATAACTAAATATATTAATATATATTTATATAAAATATATAATATAAATATATAAATATAAAATATATATATATATAAATAACTGTTCAAAAATACAGAGTTATTCACTCAATTGTGGACATTTAACACATCAATTGATGATGATGTTTGTTGAACACGATTTCGATCAATCTAGACGTTTCCACGCAATATGATGTTCATTGAAAACGTCTTAGCAACGCGTCTAACTTATCGGATTTCGATCAATTTTCGGTGACCGTAAGCACGACCATAAACAACATGTCAAATTCTTCACCGATTTCGATCACATGGCAAAAACGTGTGACCCCAGGTGCTGGACACGGATCTGAGCTACTCTATCTGCTTGGACCGACCATGTTCCGATTACTGGTGGGCAATGCCTATGGACTGCATCAACAGCGTTTGAGCAACAAGATGAGGCAGTACTGGAGATCCTTCATCTTTGACGGGTAATTGTTGCATTCGATAGTGGATTTTCAGTAGTACGGTCCAATAAGCCCACCCGAAATTTGAACTTTTTGCCGATAGTATTTTTCAAATGCTCTCTTTGTTCCACATATACGCAATATGTTGAAAAGATCCGTCCTTTTCTATCATGTACGTGTAAATTGACGTTTTTCATCAAACTATCGCGCATATTAGTACTTTATTAACGTTGATATAATTCATACTGTAATACAACTTCTATTCTTTTGAATAGATATAACTTTGGCAGACTGAATTTTTTGCCCAGAAATACCTGTCTGGCCATCAAATTCACCATAGAAAATATACAGTTGAATTTTGGGCTTCAGTATGGGCTGAATAAGCGGGATCTGCGATATATAATCATTTCTTTGCATGCTTTTTAAGCAAAAAAGGATTTCTCTAGCGCGCGAAATACCTGACTTTTCATCTCAATGCTATGACATTCAACGCCAAGCACAAATATTCACCACACATAAAATTATGTAATTATTTTGAATAATTAGTAATTATTTATTACCAGTAACATAAATATTAAAGATAATTATTCATTATGAGTAATTTTTGAAATATTAATTGATTTATATAAATAATAATTGTATAATAAATATTGGCATAATTATTAATGTTTATTAATTATTAATAAACATTACATATTAAATAATAATGAACGCGTACGACTTCCATTTTTACAAAATATCGTATCCAAAGACACGTATTCATTAATGCACTTTGGTTAAATTTCTATATTTACTAAACATTAATTATAATTTTTTTTACATTTTTATATTTGTATACTCTATTTCCATTCACTGTAATATGACACATTTACAAGCGCGTAAAATTTAAATCGCTCTCATATCTTATTGTAAATTGCAAAATTCAATCACGAACAAAATTGTCTATGAATGAAGTGAAAACAAGGTGTATAATATAACTATGATTCAAAAATTATACAGGGTCTGTGGTTGAGCCATAAATGCACGTGTTTTCCGCTCAGAGCGCTCCAACTGTGGATTCAAAAGCTTTTGATCCATTACCTCCCATAATTATATTGAGTGTAACAGCTTGGATAATTTCAAGCTCGTATATGAATTAATCTCAATCAAAAATGTTTGAAAATATGGCATTGATATCAAAGAAATGGTCCTAATAAATATAATTCAACTTTTAAATATGTTGATTTACACACAAAAAACCAGGAAATGTGGTTATTTTTATGTTATCTCATATGAGATCATCGGGAGGAAATGGGTTAATATCTAATTCCGGTTGTGTTATCGTTGCGGCAGTGATCCTTCACACGTGGGCCTTGAAGATCGTTGGCACAGATTCACGGCCAATCGGCCCGTTTTCTTCAACTTGGCCAACTCGCTGATCCAGCTCGGCTACCAAAAAGAAGCGGCCGACTACTGGAACAAATTTCTGCGGCTGATTGAAAGCGGAGGCACCACAACCAATCCAGTGTACCCGTCAACATCGCAGGCACTCAGTTAGTGATGGATCCTTGATGTCGAAGCTACCAGTTTTCTCTCAGTCAAAATCAAAGTTCACTTACAACAGGGGATTTTAACCATGGATGCGAGCCTGTATCCTAGGGGGTGCGAAGATTCCTGTAATTTTGTTTAAAGAAATTATATGTTTAACATACTTGCATTGTATTTTACCTGAAAACCGTAGTTCTGCTTAATCCTCTTAAAGGAGTTGTATGAATGAATATTAGATAAAAAAGCTTTGTTATTACGTCGTATATATTTATATATTTTCGTTGACCTATCAAGAATCCAGGGGGTGCGAGAACTGAGAAAGACATTTCACATAATGCTCTCGAACATAGTGAACGTGTGTGTGTATGTGTGTGTCAGTATGTTTGTGTGTGGGAGGGTTGTTTCTGAAGTTTGAATACAACCCATCGTGTATTTCACAAAGCTAGTATCATTGTATTGTTATATGCACAATGAAAACTCCACTAAAATTTTTTCAACATATACACATTCATTGTCCTGCCGTGTTCGTTAGTCGTATAGACATACAAAAATGGCTTCGGTCTAAATGGCTTGAACAATTCTCTCACAATTGACCAGCGATTTATGTGTGTGTGTTTGTGTGTTCTTTGTTCTTTAACAGCCGACTCTTCACAGCCTTATCAGGCGATCATGTGGGTGTTGCTGGCCATTATTCTCCTACTGCTTGTGGTGCTGGCGTGCGGACTGGTGCTGAACCACAGGTGGCGGCGGTCACGCTCAGACCTGTCGTTTCGCTAGCATTACGCCACAAGACCCTATGCTGTGTACCGGCAGACTCCCCTCAAATAGGTTCGTTGTCAGCATTTACCGGCAGCCCGACGGACAACGCCACTTCTCGAGCCGACGGAGCGACGACAGTCGACTCCTCCGCTAGTCCCGTTGTGCTGTCCTCATGCCGTCCGCTCGATAGAGACACTGTCCAACGGCGAAACGGCCACTCATACCAGCAGCTCTCGGCCGACGCTCTCACGTCGTCTTCAGCGACTTCACCAACGTCTCCGTCGCATTCGTCTACTGTCGTCGGTGGCGAGTGTTGTGCGTCGATGGTGGATGGCGGTGGTTCCCAGCGTCGGCTGGTGGCTGGCGCGGGTGCCCGGGTTCCTCTGGCACGCTACGTCGATCGGCCGTCCATGTCACTGGCCAACGTCGGCCAAGTGACTCCGGCGTCGTACCAACAGGCACGCGGCGGACGCACGCTTAACGTCCGCCAGCCAGCCAATGGATTCGGCGCCGGGCCGTCGGCATCGCTCGGTCGTAACTGCGATGTGGAGCGTGAGTACTGCGTGGTCGTCGATCATGTACCGAGCGCCACGGCCGTCAGTCAAATGGAGACGTTGTTCTAGCGGCGAGGCTGTCAGCAGTGTGTAGGCCCGAGCGCGTGTGTGTAATGTCCAGTGAAATTGTTGCGAGGAGTCTGTTGTACCGTCTGGCGAGTTACATTTCCGTACAGCGAGAAAACAGGCGCTTTGCAATGATATCAACTGGGCACAGCGTCGCGTGGCTTTGCATCTCGCCTGCAACACGCTGGATAGCGGCTGTCGGAAGCAAGTGCGACAACGAAACGTGTACGGTACATAGCATGGGGCCTTGTGGAGTGCGTCGCAGCGTATTTGCTTGGGGCTGTGTGGGGAAATCACCCACTGAGCATCTGCGCTGCAAAATTTCTTTCTTCAATATGTATGTGTGTATGTGTGTGTGTGTGTGTGTGTGTGTGTGTGTGTGTGTGTGTGTGTGTGTGTGTGTGTGTGTGTGTGTGTGTGTGTGTTTGTCCGCCATGTTTGAACTAGCTGGTGTCATCTGGATTTCGATTCAAAATTATTATCAAGAGTCATTTCTTCGGCACGGGCCTCACTCTTGTTGGGTTAGATATTTCTTGTCCATCTAACTTGTGTTTCCATCTGCGTTTGCGTGTATCTGTATGTGTGTGTGCATGTGTGTGTGTGTGTGCGTTCTTTTAGAATGTATACGTATATGCCGGTATGCTTTAATGGCTAATGGCAGGCTAAGTCACATGTTGTAGTTACTGATAATTTTTATATGACTGCGTAAACGCTTCTCTGATACGACTTGTTTTAAATTGTATTCAATATATACAGCTGATCAGGTTGTGTTTTTCAATGCTAAAGGTCGTATCCAACAGTCAACAGACATCGTACATGGCATAGGAAATTGTGTGGCGGTGGCAAACATAAACAAACAAACAAACCGTGTATTTAATATAGCGCACTAATCAGCAAAGGCTCGATAAACAAGCGATAAAAAGAGCTCAGAAGGAAGAAAGGCAGAAGTTAGCAAGGACAAAATATACGTACATGACACATCTTGTCACGGTAACGTATAGGTGGCGCTTCTAGTCGCACCCAAAAGTGACGTCACGGGACGTCACGCCATTACCAGCCAATAACTTGGTCGCATTTCACACCAAGTCAAGATAGGTCAACAGGGAACCAATACGGTGTCAAGTGAGGAGAGGCAGTGTTAAGTCAAGAGTTAAGTTGCTACGTGATTAGAAAGTATTCCATTTTATGCAAGTATTGGGCATTACAAGTGAATAAATCGCCTAGTTTGGAGGTACAAGGTTGCTACTGCGTGATTCTATTCGGAAGACCGCTTAGAAAACTCAGGCGAGTAACACACACAAGTTCAATTAGTGTGGTTTGATTGTGTACGGTGAGAGAGTGAGACGTTGTGAGAGTGTGTGAGCGTGTTGCAGTGTATATGGTTGTGTGTGCATGTGATTCGCGTTCGCGCTATGTGTAACTTATAGGTGTGTGTTTATAGGTGTGTTTGTATGTTTGTATGCGTTTGGTGAAGTGTTCATGCCCCGCGGCGGCTAGCGAGTGACCGGCTCGCCCCTGATTGGTTGTGTCGGTGGGCGTGAGGCCTATGTGTATGTGTGTGTGTGTTTGTGCGTGTGTGTGTGTGTGTTTGTGCGTGTGTGTGTGTGTGTGTGTTTGTGTGTGTGTGTGTGTGTGTGTGTGTGCTTTTGCGTGTGTGTGTGTTTGTGCGTGTGTGTGTGTGTGTTTGTGCGTGTGTGTGTGTGTGTGTGTTTCTGCGTGTGCGCGTGTGTTTCTGCGTGTGGGCGTGTGTGTGTGTGTGTGTGTGTGTGTGTGTGTGTGTGTGTGTGTGTGTGTGTGTGTGTGTGTGTGTGTGTGTGTGTATGTGTGCTCACGTGTTTGACGGTATTTGCGTGGATGCGTGTTGGGAGTCGTGTTCGAAGTGTGGTGGTGCTGCGACGTTTTGTAGGCACGCGTGTCTGTAAATATATTTTAGTTTTTTAGCTTCCTTTACAGAGCTTCACTGATTATAAAAGTGAAATTTCCCACACTACACTACACAACCTCACGCTACACTTATTCCCATTATTATCCCCAATTATTCCCTACGCACAAGCGCATTCGAAGTCCTACTATCTATTCAATTAAGGCCAAATAAATCCTTGTTTGATCTCAGTAATAATGACAGTGGAACTGAAACTGACAGTTGACAAAAATTATACTCCCTGCATAATCGGAACATGACGCAATTGTTACATGTTAGGCGAGCTGTTATTGTTTTGGGAGGCAACGGCTATGTGTTTTGGGAGGCAACGGCTACACCACGCTTGAATTGTTTGAATTTCCTGTCAATGTCTATCGCTTCCTTGTTCCAGAATTGTGGGAGCATGTGCTGAGTGTGTATCTTCTGGGATTTTGCATGTCTACTTCCATTTTTGCTCTCGATGTCCGTGGGCGAGTTTTCCAACTTTCCACAGACTCGGCACAATGGAAGCTACTGGTTTATCAGGGCATTGAATTTAAAAAGATATCGGCATCTCAAAGCTCTGTTTGGGCCATAGGAGCTGACAATCAAGTTTACATTTATCTATATGGATCTGACGCACCTATAAGGAAGCAGGTGGAAACGTACGAGAACGAGGTACAAAAATTAACCGTGTTTGTTTCGTTCCATTTGCAAAAATGTATTTGTTATAGCGGCCGTGTCCACAGACGCGTGAACGATAAAAACATGACTATGACATTCACAAGTACAAAGTGGTAATCAGAAAAATAACATTCACATTGAGTAGCATAAGAAACACGTAGCATAAGCAACACAGGACAATCAAACACATACAAAAACAAGAGAAAACTCATAGAAGATTGGATCTGCACAAAAAACTCAACATGACAATATCAACGGAAGAACAGCTTTGTGTAGCACTGAATCAATAGAAAATAAGAACCAATATATACATGAGTAGAACAATTGAATGGAACAACGGTAGAAGACAATACAGCACCACAGAGATGTAGAGTCAGACCGAGGCTTAAGGAGTGAGAGAGCGGGAAACAGTATCAAAAGAAATAGAAAATAGGTATTTAATCGTTGTTCACGTGTTTCGCTTGACAGTGTTGTGCTGTGAGTTAACATGCTCAAGAGATATGCTTATTATGAGGCAATGTTTTCTCTAAATATTACACGTTAGCCTCATCTCAATGTGGTTTCAATGGAATTGGCACAACAGTAATCATTGCCTGACACGAATTTAACGTCTATTTTTATTTTGCTCAATTTAAACTTTATTCTATAATTAATATTAAACTTCATGACGTGGTTAATACTATAATTTATCTAGTGAAATCGTTCAAGTTTGAAAACACCGCTTGCTAGCAGATTTTTCGCTCACGGATGCTTGGGTGTATGCATGTGTTTATGCTGCGTTTATCGGCCGTTGTTAAATGGCTTGATTCGATAAAAACAAAAAATTCTGCTTCCAGCGGTGGAATCCCATTGGCGGATTTTGCTCGTCGCTGCTGCCCACGGATCGTTTTCATTTTTCCTCGAAAGATGGCACTGAAGAGAGGCGATTTCCGTCTTTCAAATTACCATCACTCGGTTGGACGTGGGAAGGTAGACAGCACATAATTTGTACTCACCTATTTGTACTCAGCTATTTGTTTAGCACAGGAGATGAGCTGTGCTCGTACTGTCCTGTCTTCAACCCACCCTCTAACCTATCTTCCTATTCTAAATTTCCAGTATTTCACACTATCCAATCTTTCTTTAAACTTTATTATGATTTTAGCTACAATAACCTCCCCTAAATGATTTCAACCATCAACACACCTGTATATGGGAAATTATGATTCCTAACATCTCTCAAACATCTAGGGTTCTTAACCAGGGGTACCCATACTCTGGGGGTGTGGTAACCGGAGGCCGGGTGTGTGGGACTCGGTTTTCTTCTTTAATAAAACTGAACTTCAACTTTATTACATTTGATTTCAGTAAAAAATAATAAAATCGCCAATGATTATGTTTTTCCTAGTAATCCGCATCTGAAGTATACAGTAAAGTTAAGCGATTGGAATATTCATGGATCTGGAAGACATACTGGCAAAGGATCGAATCGGTGATGATTATTTGAACAGTCAAGTGAATGGGGTATGCGACCATATTTGACAATCCATTGCCAGGTATGCAACCATCAAAGGCTAAGAACCCCTGATCTAGTCCTTTTCAATCTTCTACCATGTGTGTGTGTGTTCAAGTTCAAATATGTATTGCCAAAACAAACACATAAACACATTTCAAACATTAACGGAGAGTTGAGTTTTGACAACCACACATTCATGCATTGTCTCACACATGCACACACACACACACACACACACACACACACTTGCACACTCATACTCATTCACACTCACACTCATTCACACTCATACTCATTCATAAACTCACACTTGTACGCAGCCACACACAGGCACACTCACACTCAGACACACATACACACACACACTGCCTTTGTGCCTATTTGTGTGTATATTTGTGTGTGTGTGTGTGTGTGTGTGTTTGTCAGACGAGTGGCGCGTCGACTGCATGTTGGACGGGCGTCGTGTGCGGGACGCCGAGTGTTGGCAGTACGCCGTCGACTTTCCCGCCAGCTACCACGGCGACCGTTTTCTGTCGGCGTGCGTGCGTCGCCGCCGTTGGCACCGCCATATGCGCTTTGTGGCTGTCAACGCATGGGCGCCGGTTGAGGCGCTGGCGTGTGACAGCAGCCAAAGCGGCGATCGTGGTCGATCCGCGGCCGATAGGGAGGTGAGCCGCTGAAAATCAACGCGAAAACAGACGCTGACTTGAAGGTCAAAAGCGGCGAGTGACAGTTCACATGGTACGCAAGACGTGGCGGCTTAGCGTTAGCTGATAACAAACCAAACATCAATTCCGAAGTCGCTTAAAACACAGTTTTTATTCAGGACAAAAGTCATTAATCCGTGCTTTATTCATGTATCTATTGCAAAATATATCCATTGATATTATCTATTGTTCAGTTGTGTGTGCATCGCTCAATTATATATACTTTTACACACCACACATTTTTATACTCATTTTTTATGTTTTATATACATCAGATACATTTTACAAACAGAATATCCTGTTTTGTATTTTTTAAATGCGGCAATGTTTCACTGAGCTGACATTTTTATTCATATCAAACAAGGAGACGTACTGAAAACAGTCCTTTCTCCAGAAGACACGCACCCACGACTAACATTTGATATCTTTCAGTGAACGAAGGTATAGGAGTTGTGTCTTTGATAGTTACTCGCCCAAAAGTTTCCGCACAGTCTGAGAAACGAACCCAGGACGTCGCGCTGTGTATTCCACGCGGTAACCACTTTGGTAATTGAAGTTCTATCGTATATTCACTATTGTATCGGCTTGTAGCATTATGTCGTTTTCAAAAGCAGATCTCCCACTCAGAAAGAGGATGAAGGCAACCTTTTCACGCAGCTATCTTGATATAATAGTTATTTCATTTCAATCATGGTTTTTTCGCAAGCTATGTGTGTATGTATGTGTGTGTGTGTGTACTGGAGGATGTATGTGTCACTGAACACGACCCGGTTGTAGATCTGGCGGTGGGAGGCGAGCAGATTCACGGAGCCGAGTCACTATCGTGTGTTGTCTGGGCCGTCACAGTGTCAGGCAATGTGAGAATATTGTCTCTTTCTATTATTTCTCCTTATTTTTGTTTTATCCCCTTTGTTTCTCTCTTTATTTGTTTCTCTTATCTCTCTTCTTTCTCTGCTTCGAATTTTCGCTCTTAATTTTTTCCTGTTTTTTTTCTTTATCTTTTTTCTTTGATTGTAATTTTATAGTTTTCCCATTTCTGTTTTTTCTCTCTTTCTATTTTTTATTTGTTTCTCACCTTTTCTGTTTCTTTTTTCTTTCTCTTTATCGTTTTCATTTTTCCATCTCTTTTCGCGTCTCTGCTCGTTTCTTATGAAACGATTCTCTTATGAAACTCTCCACTCTTATGAAAGTGTCGATTTACTTTAGTGTTTTGTTTGTTTGTTTGGCTACATTCTTGGCTAACTGTTTCTGATTTTACTGGCTAATTATCAGCCCTGGATCGGCAATAAATCAACCGATTCTGTGTGCATTCTGCGGGCGGTTATAACGACATACAAAAACAACATTCACAACACACACACACATATTCAAAGTGTACATGTGTATTTCTGGTTTAAGTATGTGTTCATTCATGTGTCCATGTATATATATGTGTGTGTGTATGCGTGTCAGGTGTACGTGCGGGAAGGTGTCAATGGCTCACAACCGGACGGACGGCGGTGGACACGTGTGTCGACGCCAGCACGTGGCGTGCACGTGTGTCACGTGGCGTGCGGCGCTAGCGGTCTGGTATGGGCCACGTGTTGGGACGGCTCGGTGCTGGTGCGCACGGGCGTATCCAGGGCTCTGCCCACGGGTGGGTAGCGAATGCCACAGATAGCTTGGTGTCTAATATTTTCAAGCTTGTATATTATTTAATTTAAATTTATTTTTTTGAAAATATAATGTAGATGGCGAATGAATGTTTCTAGTAAATATAGTTTAATTAGTGTTTATATGGACACAAAAAAACTACATAATATGACCATTTTTAAGTTGTCTCATATGAGATCGCCGGGGGTTGGTAATTGGTTAACCTGGCTGAACTGGCTTTGTGCTAATGGTTTGCGGTTCGAAACTCTGGTCCGGCTTTTCTTTATCGCTATTATCCCGTCATCTGGAAGCATACTGCAAGTCAACACTGTTGCTTGACTCACGGCGGGGTATATAATATGACAAATACCAAGACGTTCATTGTTTCTGATTATTCGTTCACTTTGAATTCATCTCAAATGCAGAGATGAAATTCATCCTTGTGAAATAGGTTTTAGCACAAAGTTTCAGCGCAACTTCTGTTCTAGGTCTTCTTCAAGCCAGGCGAAGTTGTCCCACCGAGTTTACTGAGAACTGTGCTCGATTCACAATAACATTTACACGCACAAAAGCAAAAAATTTGGGTTTTTTCCACAACGGTAAAAAATTATGGAATCAATTATCGGCGTCACTGAAGAAAATACGAAAGATGTCAGAATTCAAAAAACAACTATACAGTCATTATATAAGACAATATTAAATTGAGATTGACATTGATGGGTCCTCACCGCCACCTTCTCGGATGAATCTTGTTTGTTTCCCTGTACATATGTGTTTCTTGTATTGTTTAAATGTTCTTGTTTTTGAGGCAGCACAAGCCCTCTTATGCCTCGCCAATCACGAAATTTTGTCAATATGTTTTCTGCTCCGTTCTGAATGGCAAAATACAGTTGATTTTATTTTATTTGATTGTGTGTGTGTGTGTGTGTCTGTGTGCCGACCTGTGTTGGCAGGTGACGTGTGGTGTACAGTGCTGCCACCTAGCGGAGCCGAGCTGAAGCAGGTGTCGGTGGGCGTTGACAGTGTGTGGGCGGTGATGTCCGATTGTCGAGTGTTCTTCAGGAAAGATGTTAAGGTAGCACTAGGAATCAATACTGAAGTGTTGTCAGCGCGTTCAACCGCTTGCTATTTAGTCCAGCAGGGTGGTCCGTAAATTTTCATCGGATAAATTCAGTTGTTCCACTGAATTTAATACCAAGAAGTCGTTGTAGAAACGAAAATAGACGAATTCGAATTGATAAGCGAACCGACATTTGCTCTTCTGTTCCACGTTGAATTCGCCAACTTGCCAACCCCTCGATTCAGGTTTTTTTTTGTTGTTGTTCTCAAGTGCTCTGAATTTTCCCATTTCCTCGATTCTCGCCATTTTGCGTCCACTTGCGAACAATTTCCTTGGTCTGTCCAAGAATGGTTGCAAACATTGTTGAAGAAAGAAATTATTTCATTTTTTGAAACATCAAAACAAGCATTGTTGGCCTAGTTCATCTGTGTTTGCTCTCTCTTAATTAGGAATTCACCAATAACGAACTCAGAGGATACCTGTGTGTGTGTGTGTGTGTGTGTGTGTGTGTATGTGTGTGTGTGTGTATGTGGTCAGGGATTGGACGCCGGCTGTAATAAGCTTAACGCCACCGGGTCTGACTGGCTCGAATTATTCTCCGAAATGAAGGTCGTTTCTGTCGGCGATAAAGATCAGGTTTTTTGTTTTTTTGTTTTTTTGTTTTTTGTTTTTTTCAAGTATTGTCTCTACACTTCTCCCTGCTTCTTCCGTGTGTGTGTGTGTGTGTGTGTATATAAGGCTTGTGCTGTATTGGCAGGTGTGGGCTTTGGGTCGTGACCATCGGGTGTATATGCGCTGCAATGTAACCGCTGCCGAATTGACCGGCAAAACGTGGCGCCCTCTTGTGGCGAGTTTTTGTACCAAGCAACATCGACACTCGTCACACGCGGTCAGTTCTACTCTCAGATCATGTTCGATTCACAGTTCGGAAGTACTTTGGAAGTAGTTGAGACATCTTAAGACAGAGAGAGGAGCAATGGTATACCAAAAAGAAGCGTGCATAGGAGAGGTACAGGAAAGGTAAATGAAATATGGTGAAGCTGTATCAGAACTAATCACAAAACACCCACAGTGATATTTTGTATGTAAAATTTCAGCTATTTTATTGCGATATTGTGGTGGAATTGTGTTGATATACAGACTGGCTGTTTGCACGGAGTTGATATCAATTCTGACTCATCCCTGCAAGATAATACGGCCGATTGTCAAATGGTCGACTGTCAAAAAACAGGTGCAGTACTTAGTGTGTGCCTTCACACTTCCACTTTCACACTATCATTTAAACGCTATTTATTAATTATGTTTACAGGACACAATTACTGTACCAATTCAATTGGCGTTCATTATTTACGTTTCATATAATTATTATTTGTAAGTATGCTTCATTTTCTATATATTTTCTTCATTTTCTGTATATGTATATATACATATTATTTGCTCTTATTTCTTAGTTTTCAATGTTTTGTATGCTTTCTCTTCTATCATGGGCGTAGATCCTGGGGGTAGGGGGTTATATATACCCCCCTACAAATTGCCTGTTGGGAATGTGTATGCAATCTTTCCTCCCGATAATTCTGCTGAGCTCAGTTCATTGAGTAATTTTCACCAAAATCAGCACAGCAAACGATAAAAATACACGAGAAATGTAAAAAAAATTAAATATGTGCAAAATTATACTTTACGCAATATAATTTTCAATGGGGTATGTGTGTTGTAATTGACTAGGCCGAAAATAGTTGAGGGTCTCATGCAATTGACCAACTGAGTCATCTTTGAATGATGGTTGTCATCCCCCCGAGCCTCGACACAAATCTACTAAATCACTGACTCTGCTTTGTGTCGTTTGCGTGATGCGTTGCAGTTTAGAAGGCAATCTTACCAGTCTTGTAGTATTCTCAATCTTGTAGTATTCCCAGTCTTGTAGTATTCCCAGTCTTGTAGTATTCCCAGTCTTGTAATATTCCCAGTCTTGTAGTATTCCCAGTTTTGTAGTATTTTTCCGTCGGGTTTTTTTCTTTGGATAAAGGATGTGCACATTTTTAGTATATTGTGT
>OU696574.1:8653586-8683586 GCA_916048095.2 Sacculina carcini | reverse complement strand
AGCGCGGCCCTACAAGAACGACTGGCACAATCCAACGCAAGTCGCCTGGAAGCGCTGCTTTCGAGACAGCAGCTCGGAGACCAGAAACCGACCACCCTGCTACGCTCTATGCGTCACGAGCTGCTATCCGCTGGCGGCGTTCCTGCAAACTCGGGGCTGCTGAGAACATTGTTCTTACAGCGACTTCCGCAGGCGGCACGAGCGGCTTTGTCTCTTTTGCCGGCAACGACCACGCTTGATGAACTGGCCGGCGCTGCTGACCGCTACATGGAGGCAAGCGGCATGAATTCACCGACAACATCGTCAGTGCAGTCTGTACAGCCCGAACGAGAGGCCACAGCTGACGACTCCAGCGACCTGTGCATGGTTGTTTCTTCTCTGGTGAACACCGTTAAACAACTGGAGCTCACAAACAGACGTTTGGAATCCACTCTGGCCGGGAGGTCTACAGATCGCGAATCACGCTTCATCCCGAGGAGTGAGATCCGTAGGAGATCAATCTCACGCCGATCTGAGCGCCAGCAATCACCTTCACCACGCAGAGCCCAGTCGATACGAGGACATTCACCTGTGCAAACGCATGAGCAGCCATTGCCTGCACTCTGCTGGTACCACGAGCAGTTTGGCGCTGCCGCTCGTCGCTGCAGACCACCGTGCTCGTGGTCTTTAAACTAGACGGCCCCCAGCACGTAGCGCAATGCTCGGGTGGCTGTTCTATAGACGCGCCGCTTCTTTTCATTTGCGACAAGGGCAGTGGAACGAGATATCTGGTGGACACGGGCGCTCAAGTGAGCGTGGTCCCGCCGACGCTACAACATGACAAAGAGCTTGCACAGACGTCACAACGACTTATCGCCGCCAACGGATCTGAGATCAAAGTTTACGGCAAGCGCAGCATGAACATCCGTTTTGAAAACGGAAAAACGTTCCCGTGGGAGTTCGTGGTTGCGCAGGTAAACATGGCCATCATCGGGGCTGATTTCTTACAATTGTATTGGGTATATGAGTGTATATGAGCGTTGCGCAAAATGTGCTTTTGTCGAGAACATGCAGCACTAGACAACGCTCGTATACACATAATACACATATACACAACGCTCATATACACTCATATACCCAATACAATACGCTCATATACACAACGATCATATACACATAATGTGCGACAGCGACCATATACAATTACAATGAAAACACACACTATCAATACGACCATGCACGACACATATCACATGTGTCAATCACACGAATTAACACGCGAAGCAATATGGTTAATATCAAAGTCACATTATGATTAATTAATATACAATCGACACAATCAAGTTCACAATAATATAATAGCAAAAAGGTGTGATATGGCGCCTACAGTCCTTAAATAAAATCCCAAAATCCTTAAAATTCATAAATGTCAGCAGTGCATACTATCATATCAAAGACCATGCAAGCTCCATCGCAATTGGTTATCATGCAACGCACATTTTGAAGCATTCATCGACAAATTTTTCAAGGTTCTTCATAACATCAATGTTTTTGCACTTCATCATGTGTGTGTGTGTGTGTGTGTGTGTGTGTGTGTGTGTGTGTGTGTGTGTGTGTGTGTGTGTGTGTGTGTGTGTGTGTGTGTGTGTGTGTGTGTGTGTGTGTGTGTGTGTGTGTGTGTGTGTGTGTGTGTGTGTGTGTGTGTGTGTGTGTGTGTGTGTGTGTGTGTGTGTGTGTGTGTGTGTGTGTGTGTGTAGATTGTGAGCAACTGCGGCAGTCAGATGCGGTGTATAGAAGCAGAGTTTGGGCGGTGGCCGGCGGTGGTCAGGTTTTCTCGGCGGTCACGCGACTGAGCGAGACCGAGCTCGGCGTGGTTTCTCGGCTGAGAACGCTGGTGAGTGGCGCCCTCTAGTGGTTTTCTAATGAACTAGACGAAGTTGCCAACGGTTAATGTACAACATATTCAAGTGGTTGTTGGTAGCAGCCGTTATGCACAAAGAGGTGAATTACTTCAAATGTTGCTTTCATTTGTGGTCGATTTTCGATCCAGTACAAGAATTCCATGCAGTCTGGCTTTGCGTTGATGGCCAACGTGAATTGGCATATGTTTCATGTTTTGTGGAAGATAATTAATAGGGATAAAGGATTGATAATTCAGGATTTTCTACCTATCCCTAATTTCAATACGTTCTACAGCTGGTGGTTTTCATAAGTGGAATATTGCTTCAATGAAACGTTATCTGATTTTTGTTGTCTATCTACATTGTTCTTTTGTCGGTGGATCACATCTAACCAATTTTTTGGTTGAGTTATTTGAATTTACGCTCTAATTGAATGAATTTCTTATTTCAACGTTTTGTTAAGCTAAACTGGCATTGTTTTAGGCGCCACGTCAGCGTTCAGTTTTACTGGTTGACGTTCTGAAGGGATTTGTGGTGGGGTTGAACTGTACTCGTGCGGTTTCAATTGGGGATTCAATTCACTTGGGGTAGTTTTATGCATTTAGAAATATACTGAAATCACATATAGGAAAGTGTGAGTGGTAGTTCTCACTGTGTTAAATGCCTGCTAAAATTGCCTTGGTGGGGATTCGAACCGGGGTCCCCTGGGTTGCGCGCAGGTAGTTACCGAACTGGACTATAAGCTGTGTCTCCGTTGGTTGTTGTATTCCTCTTATATATTGCAGAAATGCGAACGAGATGCGTTGATTGACGACACGGTGTGTGAGTCGCAAGTACAGCGCGCATTGTCGCACGGCTTTCCTGTCAACTCCTATCTGTCACTCACCTACGAACTGACGCCAAACTCCAGGTGAATAATCTAGATGAGTGGGGAATGTAGGGTTGTCAGATTGTTTATTGTGATTTATTTATTATTTTCTTTCCAACTCTCTTTCTAGACTTTTTTCTTTTCGAACTCTCTTTCTCTCTGAATCTATTGGGCGCTTCCGGTACATGGGGCCACCTTAGGGTGGTAATAGTGCTTGCACTCTTCCCATGCTACTGGATTTGCCTGTAAATAATAATAATAATAATTGTCTAGCCGTGTTGCCAAGTGGGCAAATGAACGTCGAACAGAAAGACAAGTATGTGTTTTACCAATCAAAATTCGTTTATTTTCGTTTCTAGTAACTTCTTGGTGTTTAATCAGATCGAATAACTGAATTTATCCTGAATTTATCAGCGCTGTTGTGCAAAATGAAAAGTTGGCTCATTAGGAAGTGAGGAATCAGAGAGGAAAAATGGTTACTGGTCTAGATCCACAAGTAATTATTTATTTGAATAAATTTAGCCCAATCATGTGATTATTCTGATATGCTATGTTTATTGTGTTATCTTTATATTTATTATTATGATGAGTTGTCTCATACAATATTGCTTATCTTCCCGAATATACATTTTTATTTTACATTCAGATAATAATCACACATTTTAATGTACAAAAATATCACGCTAAATATTTGTATAAACTATTTGACTAATATAAATGAGCATTATATATTTAATTCAACGTTTTTTGTTTCTTTACGTGTATATAAATAAGTGTGTGTGTGTGTGGGTGTGTGTGTGTGGGTGTGTGTGTGTGTATATGTTACCAGTGGATTTTTCATCAACCTACAGGCGGGTGAATGTAGTGAGCTGAACCCCACGCCCGATATTATGCTCCACTTCAATCCGCGCATCAGCAAACACGTGAATAATGCCACCATTTTCCACATGCCACGTGTGTGTGTATATTCTCATTCGGTTAGATTTTGCAGAAAATTAGCTAGGCTGTTCGCTAATTAGCTATTACCTATAAACGTTAGCTACACAACTAAGCGTGTAGCTAATAATTATAACGTAAACGTTATAATTATTAGCTAGCTAGCTTATAAACGTTACTGTATCTTATCTAATATCTCCTATAACATCTGAGTTGTGTGTTCATGTGTGTGTATGTTTGTGTGCATGTGTGTGTATGTTTGTGTGCATGTGTGTGTATGTTTGTGTGCATGTGTGTGTACTCACTAGTTGTACTCACTAGTTGTTGTGTACAGGAGATGAGCAATACTGTCAGAATGTCCTGTCTCCAAACCCACTGTTTTATCTAATCTACGCTTAAATTGTCTAATACTACTTGATTCCACTACATACTTTTCTAGACTATTCCAAATGTCAACACATCTATTTGGGAAACTTTTTTATATCCCTAGCCACTCTGGTCCGTCTAGGGCTTTTATTGTGTGTGTGTGTGTGTGTGTGTGTGTGTGTGTCTGCGTGTGTTCTTAGTATTTGTTCTTATTAGTTGTGTTGGCAGTAATGAGTCAGACAGACTCGTGAATCCCGCCTTCCAGTCATGTCTTATTTCTTCTTGAACAATTGTGTTGTTGGATGATGTACGATGTCGCTTGATAACCCATTCCATCGTTCTATTACTCTATTTGGGAAACTATATTTATGCATGTCCTTTTAATCCTGCGTTTTTTAAGGCCAAACTTGTTATTTCTGCTAGGTTTGTAAAATTTAAACAACTTTTGATTGTCAATTTTTTCTTTCCCCGTGAGACCTCTATGAAATGTAATTAAATCTCCTCTAAGTCTCCTATATTCTATCGTTGTCAAACCTAACTTTTTTAGTCTGTCGAAATATGCCAAATGTTTGATGCTTCCTGATATTTTTGTGGCTGATTTCTGTACCTTCTCCAGTTTTTTAATATGTTTCTGTAAATGTGGACTCCAAACAATTTCTGCGTATTCCAATGTTGGCCGAATGGTGGATGTAATCAATTTCGCTAGTATCCCCTCATCAATGTACGAAAATGCTGTTTTTATGTTCGCTATCTTGCCATTGGCTTTCTTTACTATATTCGAGGTATTTCTCTTTGGAGACGTCCTTTAGCTCAATATCTTTTAACTTTTACCTCCAGAAAGGCCGTTCTTGCCCTCTTCCAAAGCGTATAACATGACATTTCTCGACATTAAATGGCATTTGTCATTTTGTACTCCAGCTTGATAGTTCTTCCAAACCTTTTTGCAATGTCTGACAATCTTCTATGCAGGATATATTTGGTAGTAGTTTAATATCATCTGCAAACAAGTTCATATACACGCCACTCGGAACGGTTTTTTCAATGTCATTAATGTATATCATGAAGAAGATTGGTGCGAGCACAGTGCCCTGGGGTACACCACTTTTCACTTTCCGCCAAGACGAGAAATGTCTTCTGAGACACGTTCTCATTCGTCTATTTTAAAAAAAATCCCCAATCCATGTTTCCAGTTCTTCGTTGATTCCTCCGATTGTTCTCAACTTTTGAAATATGTGTGTGTGTGTCTGTGTTTTTGTTTTTTTGTGTTTATTTTTTATTTTTGACACACAAATTGTATTATATAGCAAACAAACATACATACACATGAACATGAACAAGCATTACAAACAAACAGCAGCAGCATGTGTGTGTGTGTGTGTGTGTGTGTGTAGGTATTGGTGCAGAATTCTCGCTTGGACGGTCGCTGGGATGACGAAGTGAGGGACGCCAATTGTCCAGTATTGTCTGACAGCGGCGGCCAAATACTGATCGTGTGTCAGCCGGACAACTTCAAGGTTCCACCAACACACTCACACATACATTAAACGTTAAAGGCCCCAAGTTACAGCTGCTACACGGGAAGAAGCCGAAGCTTATGAGCACACACAGGTGTGTCCCGTGCAGCTCGCTGTCACCGCAGAACCGACCCTATCCACGCTATGACGCTACAAGGACGGAAGACGTATTAGAGAGGCCACCTGCCCAGAATACATGGCAAATTGCATGACTGATATCTGGTACCATCATTTACTGCTGGGTGGACAGGGGCTGTGGGATTATAAAATTCAGCCAAAGAAATTCTCCTCGCACCGTGTTGTAAACCACGAACCTCCCGCTTGTGAGGCGGGTGTGCTACCACTACACCACGGAGTCCATCAAACACACATACACACATACACATACATACACACACGCATGTACACAAATGGGGCGATGCCAGAGCTGTGTCATGATCAAGTCTGGAGTAGTACTCAGTATAGATACGCCGCTGAGTGGGCTTGGTCTGTCCTTACACACGGTATTAGCCGAACCGTGTAATATAGATTTGTTGTCCGTAAATGTGTCAGGTGAGTGTATGTTCTTACGCAAACACACACACACACAAACACACACACCGTAACACATACACATACATACACGTAGGTGTACACATGTATAGTGATTTATCTAGGGCTCACCGAAAAGGTGTTTATGTCTATCTTTGTGTGTGTGTGTATGTGTGGGTGATTTTTTACAGAAACAAATATATTTACAAACACTGCACAAGCACACACAAACATACACATATACGTGTGTGTATGTGTGTATCTGAATGTACGTATCTGAATGTATGTTTGTTGTATACGCATTCGAGACACAATGTGTAAATTGCGCTATATGAATGGTTTAACGAATGATATTATAAAGTGTGTTTGTGTGTATATGTGTACGTGTGTGTTTGTGTGTGTATGTGTGTGTGTGTGTGTGTGTAGGTGGTGTTGGACGGAGATATTCTGTTGTTTTCGCACAGGCTGTCGTGTGCGCGTGTATCCCACGTGTGTGTGTGTGGCGGCGTGCGTGTGTGTCGGCTACTGTATCAACCAGCGTCGTCGGTATGCACATACATCTACACACACACACATTACTTTACATTACATTAAGATATTTATATAGCGCCCTACACCTAGAGGGTCTCTAAGGCGCTGCACACACACACACACACACACACACACACACACATACACACACACACTCAAGCATAGTACATACACATTCACAATCACACACACCAACACACACACATACACACAGACAGAAAGAAAACAGTGGGAAAAAAAAAAAAACACACAACAATACACAGACAGGACAACAAACATACACAAGAACAGGAAACACATACGCGCGCATAAAGAGAAAAAAAAGAGAGAGGGGGACAAGGACACTCACACACACGCACATAAACAATAGATAAGTACATAAACGCACAAAATAAACAATACATTCACGTTTACAGATAGCATAATAAAACTACACAGCAGATAACACATTTAGACAACACATCAGTCATACAAGGACATAAGCTCAGATTGACAACACACAAAACAATAGACACATTAATGCAAGCAAAACTGAACGCAACACACACACAGACAGAAAGGGACACACAAACACAGATAGCGGAACTCACAGAACAATACACAGACAGAACATACAATGGGAAGACATACATAAAAAAGATAGAGAGACACATAGATGCACACACAAACAATTTATATTAGACCTAGTAGACAAGAAGAGGAAACTATCAGACCTTGTAATCACTACTAATATACGTATTATTATTAAGACAGTAAAAAGACTTACTTAGGAAAAAATTTTTAGTGTGTTTTTTGAAAAGAGAAAGAGATTTGATTGAGCGTATTGAGGGAGATAGCCTATTGTAGATGCGAGGTCCTAAGATAGAGAAACAGCGATTGTAGTGAGAATGCCTAGAAGGAAAGGGAGGTTCAACTAGTAGAAAATGATCCTTAGAAGACCTAAGAGAAAGAGATGAGGTTTTATAAGACAGAAGGTCAAACAGATACGTAGGCTTACGAAGATGAAGAGTTGAATGAATAATTAAACAAATACGATACTTAATAAGAGCCTTGATTGGAAGTAACTTGAGTTTGTGTAGAGAAGAAGAAACATGAGAACCCGAAGGAAGATTAAATATCATACGACAAGCTTTATTAATAATAGATTGAAGTTTCCTAAGCTGGCGGTGGTTGAGAGATAGTAGAAGAGAACAGCAATACTGAACTTTGCTAAAGATGAATGAGTTAGCTAATTGGAAAGCAGCAGAAATAGTTATATATCTACGAATGGAATAGATACGCCTGAGCTGAAAGTTACAGCACCTAATAATGCCAGAGATGTGTGAATCAAAAGAAAGAGAGCTATCGAGAATGATACCAAGACTACGTACAGAGCAGGATAGAGGTATACTAAGAGAAGTAGTACTATTAGAAGATGGAAAGAGAATATACTTAGTCTTATCAGGATTAAGTTTGAGATGACGAGTGAACGGCCAACTTTCAATATCAGATAGAATAGAACTGACTGAAGAGCGAGAAATAGACACGGACGAGAGAAGGATTTGAATGTCATCAGCGAATATTTGAAATGACACATCGTGACGTCGAAGTACTTTCCCTACAGAGGTTAGATAGATATTGAAGAGGAGAGGGCCTAAGACAGAGCCTTGAGGGACACCGCAAGTTAATGGGCAAGCCTCACTACAAGAATCAGCAGAGGTAGATACGTATTGAGATCTATCAGAAAGATAAGAGCGAAAGAAAGAAAGAGCTGTGTCGCTAATGCCTAAGTCTAGCAGAGTATCAATAAGAAGCAGATGATTAACAGTGTCAAAAGCAGCAGAAAAGTCTAGTTGTATAAGTAGAACATCCTTGCCAGAGAGAGTAGATTTGAGAATAGAATCATAGAGATATATTAGAGAAGTTTCTGTAGAATGATAGTGACGGAAGCCAGACTGCTCAGGAAGAAACAAATTGTCGGACTCAAGGTAGTCAGATAGCTGTATATAGGCAGCCATTTCAAGAACTTTGGACAGCCAAGGAATTCTAGAGATAGGTCTATAGTTAGAAAGCGTGTTAGCGTCCAGATCAGATTTCTTAAGTATAGGGAGAATACTGGCAGTTTTACATGCCAGAAATTGCCCATGAGTGAAAGAAGCATTGATGAAGTTAGATAAGAAAGGAAGAAGTAGCTCAATAGAGTGAGGAATCCTGGAAAGATCAATGGGATCGAGAGATGAAGAATGAATTTTAACATGCCTTAAAATAGCTCTACAGTCAGAGATGGTTACTAAAGCAAAAGAGTGAAAAACAGATGAGGTTGAGCACGGAGAGGATAATGGTAGAACAGAAGGGAACAAGCAACGAATTTTATCGATTTTGGACTGAAAAAAATTCATGAATAAAGAAGGTAATTGGTTAGATGCCAAATCAGGAAGGATGAGACTACGGGAATTACCTAAAAGACTGTTAAAAAGCTTCCAAAGTTTCTTAGAATTGAGACAGGAAGATATTTTAGAATTATAGTAAGATTTTTTTGCGGAATCACAGAGAAGATGATGATGCCGACGAGCAGAACAGAAAGTTTGCCAAGAAGAGTCAGTCTTGAGACGACGCCATTGACGCTCAAGACGACGAAGGGAGATTTTAGAGTTTTTGATATCAGAGTTAAACCAAGGACAGCGAGTATTAGTGGAGCGGAAGACTTTAACAGGAATAAAGGTGGACTTAAGAGAATCAAGGGATGTGTTGAAATACCCTAAGAGAGAAGCAGGCGGTATATGAACGAAACATTCAGTAGCAAAACACAAGTACATATTGATATAAAGAGAATCTAAATCAGCGTTACGATAATCCGAAAAACTAATAATTTTAGGAGATTTGCAAGTGATAGGGAGGGAAGCAGAAAATTCTATTAATGAATGGTCAGATATGGAGGAATCAATAGGAAAAACAGTAAGATCTTTAATCAGAACAGAAGAATCTGAAAAGGAAAGGAGAAGATCAAGTGTGTGGCCGTGAACATGAGTAGGGCAGCAGATATGATTAAAAAGACCAAATGAGTCAATTAATTGTAAAAATGTAGAAGAACAAGACTTGAGATGAGGCGCATCAACCCAAAGGTTGAAGTCACCACAAAATATTATTCTAGAAGAAAAAATTGGAAGAAGTGCGTCAACAAGAGAAGAAAACTCATCAAGAAAAATCGAGGAGGAAAATGAATTAAGACGATAAATGATGACAATACATACAGGAAGAGTAGTTTTACCTATAACCTTACAACATAAATGTTCAAATGACTTAAAAGTGATATCTACACTACATAGATAGGCATTAATTATGTTCGAATTGAATATAAAAGAAACACCACCACCAGAGCATTTAGTAGAATTAGAGACGTTCAAAGGGCGACAATAATGAAAAGCTGAGTAGCCAGAAGGAAGCGAGTTGTCAAAAGAGGAAGTCTCAGCAACAGATAGCCATGACTCAATAACCAGGAATATATCATAATTATGAAGAATGGACGCAAAAAGTGAAATTTTAGACCTAATAGACCTAAAATTCAAGAAAGCACATTTCAATAGACCAAGTTCATTATCAGACTTAGAACAAGAGATAATAGGAAACGAATCAGAGATAGAAGAAAGACACTTATCAGCGGATGATGAGCTGGTTGGAGGAAGCAGTACTGAAGAATCAGCGTCCAATTCAGAGTTAGATTGTTGTACACAATCAGTCAGGCCGGTGGTCCCATCTAGTTTCCCGAATTGAGATCCTCGACGGTCTGAGTCCGGTTGATCACATGGGTCCACGATGTCCAGAAGCAGGGGCAGGCAGAGTCAAACGCTGCATGGCAGACGTTGTCACGACCCGCACGTACACAGTTGATGCACTTGCGGGCATTCTTCCTCGAGCACGACTTGGTGGTGTGTTTTCCAGCACACCACCCACAAGTGGCCTCCTGGCATCGACATTTGTCAGCCGTGTGACCATGACGTTGGCATTTGACACACCGAGTAACCCAAAAGCGGTCATACACCAGGCACCTTTGGTCACCCAAATAGACAAATCCGGACTTGATGACAATGCCACGGATGACAGGAGACACAGCCACAACAACAGTTTTTGTGTGCTCCGACGATTTCTTGGAGAACAGAACTTTAAAGTCGGAGGCACGCTTGATGGCGGCTCTGACCTCGCTGTTCTTCCTGCTCACAAACTCAGCGATGTTCTTGTCATCAATATCAGAGCTGACAGATGTAATTGTCAGCTTCGGCAGAATTTTACCAGGGCAAGACGCTTTTAGATGGTCGACATCTTTCATAGCCTTCAGGGCATGATGAGCAGTCTTGCTGTCAGGGAGCTTAACTTTGACAGCACCCTTTATGGTGGTGGACATACTCAGGACCGGCACAGTTTTTAGAGCCTCAGAGACTCGCTTGGAATCAACTGGGGCTTGGTCAGGTGACTTGACAATGATCTCTCTGCAAGCCGCTTGCGCATAGGAACGCGGGGGCTGCATTGCCGACGACGTTGGTGTTGGCAGGAGAGCTGGTGGTGTGGGTAGCAGCGGAGAGGTCAATTTCGGCTTGCACACCAGCTGAAGCTGGAGCTTCATCTCATTCACCGTTTTAGTCAATTCCTGCAGTGATTGAGCACTGTCAGATGGCTTGTACAATGAGGCTTCACTGGCTTTCTCAGATGTAGTTTGGACAAGAGTGTCCAGCCAGGCATGCATTTCCGGTGTATTGTTGTCACGGGCCAGAACACAGCTCTCACAGGTGAAGGCCGATCTGGTCGTGAAGAAATTGATCACCACGTATTTGGGCAATCGCGAACATCGAACATGCACGTATTTGCTGCATTTAGTGCAACACAGCGCGCAATCGGAAACCGCCATTTTGCACATTCCACAGCAGGTACCGGCAGGAGGAGGGGAAGCACGAGAGGGCTGGAGCCCGGCAGGTTTCTTTACCGCGACCATTGTCGATGCGATAAGAATCACCAATCAAAACACACAGGCAGACGCGCATACAAACACACAAACCACGTGTAAGGACGCTGGTCAGTGTGCAAGCAACCACACACTCACTCACACACACGCACACACACACACACTCTCACGCACGCACTTCCAGCACTGCAGACGCGCAAACAAACACGCGACCCACGTGCAGAGACGCCGGCCGGTGTTCACACACACACACACACACACACGCACACACAAAGGGTCGGGCCAGGCACAAAATCGCACCTAGCCGCGAAATCCTTGATCACAATCAGCAGCACACCACGAAAACGCACGAAAACGCAACTAGCACGAGCACCACGAAAACACATCCGCACGGGAGAAGCTCTCAAACAAGAGTGAACACACACACACACACACACACACACACACACACACACACACACATTGGGTCATTTATAAAGCGAAATACACACATCATGTCTCAATTGCGCTGACATAAAAACATTACGCGCCACATACATTCATGTACAATCACATTCATATTCAAATATATGTTTCGTATTTACAAAGCAACACAATACAATACAGGCAGAACACACACACACACACACACACACACACACACACACACACACACACAAACACACATACAATCAGGATACATACAGATACACACACTCACACACAAACACACACACATACATGCGTGCACACACATAAAGGCACACTTATAAGCTTTCATACAAACATTTACACACACATACAAACACACACACACAGACACAAACACACACACGCACACACACAAACACGCGCATGCAAACGCACATACACACAGGTATACGCACACACACACATACACATATACACATACATACATACATGTACACACACATACAAACACACGCAAACACAAACACACATACACATACACACACATACGTACACGTATATGTGAACACACACACACACATCATCGTGTGCGTATACGTACGTGCATGTACATTCCTGTGCGTTATGTGTTTGTATGTGTGCGTGTGTGTGTTGGTATGTTTGTTTGAATGTGTGTGTGCTTAATTGTAGTCTATACGGATATTATATAGATGTGTGTGTCTATATGTATATATCTATATGAGCGTGTGTGCAGGCGGCTGCCATGCCAACCGAGCTATACTGGCGCCAAACGCCCGGCCACGTGAAGATAATTGAGTCGTGCGCCGGTGGCTCCACCTGGGCGGTGGGTAATGACGGCACGCCGTGGATTCTCGACTCTGGCGATGGCTGTGACTCCAGCGGCCGAGTGCACGGTGCCTGCTCCTCAGGTGCTGTCTACAGTCCAGGGGCTCTCAACCATACATACCCCCCAAATGAATTGTCGAATATGATCCCCCATCCGCGACTTACTTGAATGTTCAAATAATTGTCACCAATTCTATTATTTGCCAGTATGTCTTCCAGATCCACGAGTATTTCATTCGCTTGAATTCACTGTACTTTAGATAGGGATTACTGGGAAAAATATCCAATGATAATTTTATTATTTATAAGTTATTGATAATGTATACCAGTACTCGGAAATCGAGTCCCATACCCCCAAGAAGTATGGATTGCCCCGGTTTAGAACCTCTCCCACAGTTTTCAGTCCTAGAAAGGCCCTCCATAAGTCCTTTCAGTCCTAGAGAGTCGATTTGTCTAAGGAATTTTCTAGGGGCTCA
The DNA here is from genome assembly GCA_916048095.2 of Sacculina carcini. Classification (NCBI taxonomy): domain Eukaryota; kingdom Metazoa; phylum Arthropoda; class Thecostraca; family Sacculinidae; genus Sacculina; species Sacculina carcini. The sequence goes on along the minus strand of OU696574.1, from coordinate 8,670,294 downwards.
ACTTTCTTGCCGTTTTTTAAGTCACATTTTCTTTATCCCTGCTGTAATCTTGATTGAATCCATATTTGTCTTATCTTCTGCGTCTGACAGTGGCGGATCCAGAGTGCAATTTGGGGGGGGGGGGCTGACTTAATTTTGGGGGGCTGAATCTTGGGGGCGATCAGTCATGTACCTGCATCATTATGCAACGTCTTTGCGATAATGCTTATATCAACAAATTCTACAGAAATATATTTGTATTGGCCTCTTGGCTATGAGGCATTGATGGAAACATTTTCAGGGGGCTTCAGCTCCCTGAATACCCCACTTCTGGATCCGCCAGTGGCATCTGACCAATGTTTGGTCTATTACAGGTGGATGTATTGGAGATAGACAGGGATTTCAACCGTTTTGTCATGTTGTTTGCTTTTCAACACGCTTTTACGAGCACGCTCTGGTCTTTGCTACCGCTTGTTTGTTCACTGTGTTGTTTTCGTGTTGGACTCGGTGGTGTAGTTGTTAGCACACCCACCTCACAAGCGGGAGGACTGTGGTTTGAAACCCGGCGGAGGAGAATTTCATTGGGCAAATTCTATAATCCAACGGCCCCTGTCCACCCAGCAGTAATTGGTACCAGATGTCATTCATGTGTTGTGTCATGCATTCTGGGGAGGTGGCCCTCTCAAATACGTTTTACGTCCTTGTGGCGACATAGCGTGGAGAGGGTCGGTTCTGCGGTGGCAGCGAGCTGCACAGGACACACCTGTGTGTGTGTTCATAAGCTTCGGCTTCTTCCCGTGCAGCAGCTGTCACTTGAGGCATTTAACCTTTAACCTTTACAGCAGACATCAGCGGTGCCAACGAGGATAAGCATCAAATGACCGACATTTGTCGCTTCTTCACGTACGAAAACCAACGCTGGAATCCGCTATCTGGTGAGAAAGATGCGTCGTTTTTGTCTACCATCTGTTTCTAGCTCATTTCTCTCCCTTCCATCTTGTCCAACACTCTCACACTCACACACACACACATACATACACATATACACACACACACACACACACACACACAAATTCACAGTTTTCACTTGGATTGCTATTTATTTTTCATCACGACAGAATAATTGTAGCATTATTACTGTTTTTTATTTGGCTTCAGAGAAACGTATTGAGTGTATCTGTTGTGTGTTTGTGTTTGTCATTTGTGTGTGTGTGTGTGTGGGTGTGGGTGTATGTGTGTTGTTTGTGTGTTTTGCGCTTGTGTATGTGTGTGGGTGTATGTGTGTGGGTGTATGTGTGTGTGTGTGTGGGTGTATGTGTGTGTGGGTGTGGGTGTATGTGTGTAGCGTTTGTGTGTTGTTTGTGTGTTTTGCGCTTGTGTGTGTGTGTGTGTCATTTGTGTGTGTGTGTGTGTGTGTGTATGTGTTGTATGCAGGTTTTTGTGCGCGCGGTCTGCCCACCGATCGGTTTGCCTGGAGTGATCGATCAGGCACTGTCGAAGTGACAAAACAGTCTGTCCTGCTGCCTTCTCGTCAATGGCACTGGGTGAGAACCAATCGTCTATACCAGTGGTTCTCAAGGGGTTCTCCTTGGGTGGGGGCCACGGGAATTTTTTTCACGAGTCATAGGCCTAAATTAAAAAAATGACAGACCACCAAAAAAATTTGAAATAATTTCATCCTTATTTATTATTATTGTCGATATTGTAAATTTCAATCGTGTGATCAGGTCGTGGTGTTGTTTTGGTTGTCGGTGGAAATAGTCACCGGTGTACATATCCTATGGAGAAGCTAATCCTATGGATAAGTCGCATCGCGACTATCCATGTGTATATGGGACCACGAACACTTCTAGGGGACCACTGACTGTGTTCTGTGGATCACAGAGACTCGCATTTTGTTGAAGGGGGCCACGACAAGAAATAAATTGAAAAACAACTTATTCTCTCTTTGATTGCCCACTTCTAAATTAGCCAACTTTTCATTTTCCACAACAGCGCTGAAAAATACAATGCATTCAGTCATTCCGCCCAAGTTAAATGTCATGAAGTTACTATAAACGAATATAAATGGATTCGGATTGATAAAAAACACACACACATTTGTCCTGTTCTGTCCGACCTTTAATTCCCCACTTGACAACTCCACTCGATTCCCGCAAGTTATGGACCACTGGTCTATACAGATCAGTGGATATTTATTGTAGAACCAGCTCACTACACTGAAGGTTTAACATATAAATCACATTATATATATATATATATACATTACTCATACATACATACGCATGCATTCATACACACACACACACACACACACAACATTCAAAACTTAACTGATTTTCGTATTCATGTATTTGTGTAATCTGTTTTTTTCTATTTTTCTCAATCTGACAATGTTAATATTATCTGTGCATATTTGTGTGTGTATGCATGTGTGTGTGTGTGTGTGTGTATGTGTGTGTGTGTATAGACTTCTGAGTGGGCGATTGATTACAGTACGGATGACGGAGTTGACAAGGACGGATGGCAATACGCAATTGACTATCCGGCCTGCTACCACGGATATCGGGGCATTCAGGCGAGACACCGGACAACACTTACTAATTACTAATTATTAATCACTCGGCTTATAATATTATCTTTACTTTCAGTCCAGCTTTATACTTGTTTATATGTGTGTATTTGTATTTGCGTGGATGCTGTGTTTGTGTGTGTGTGTGTGTGTGTGTGTGTGTGTGTGTGTGTGTGTGTGTGTGTGTGTGTGTGTGCTCTATCTCCCATTTAATTCCTCTATTTTAAATCCTCTGTTAAATAATTCAATCCTCTCTATTTGATTCAATTGATTCTAGTTGGTAGAAATTAGTCATAATTGAAGACCGGATGTTCCGGCAAAATGCCATAAATATCTATATTTGCCTATTTCAGCGGGTTTTCCAGATAAATGGCTATTTTGCTAATTTCTCATAAGTATTGCCTATTCTATCCAAAAAAAAGATTATATAAATAAATATCGAAGGCTTTCAAGTAAATGAGTTTACAGATTGAAGTATACAGATATGTTACAGCTAAGCTTGATTTCGCATTCACATGACTGAGACGGGTTTGCATACGACATATATTGGCTATTCTGCATCGGCGTTTATCTCCGGTACGCTTCTGGGATGTATCTCTAGGCGGGTTTGTATGTTTGATCGCACTCAGGGAACAGCTAACGATACATCTGTTGAGTGGAAAACTATGTGAATCACGTGTCGATAGAGATAGAGTATTGTGTTTATAATAATGCACTCTCGATGAGTTCCTGTGTGCACAGTTGCTGAATTCCATCTTCTTGTCGTATGTGCGTGTGTTGTGTAAATACTTCATATAAATTAAGTATTTGTTGTCTGTGTGTGAGGTTTGTACATTGTATGTCTGTGTGTCTGTGTGTGTATATGTAAGGTTTGTATATGAGCCGAGCTAGTGTGAACGAACGGGCTAGAAGAACTTTCAGAATGTGGCAAAATGATGAAGTCGCTTCCGATCAAATCAATGCTTTATGTTTATAAATACACATGTGTTACTACACACACAGCCTTCAGCCTTCACATGGAGCTATCCTCATAAATGACGCCCAACTCAACGTGTGTGATGAGCTCAAAATATTGGGAGTACATGTAGACTCAAAGCTCACGTTTGAGAGTCACATTCGGAAGCTAGTTTGTTCGGCATCGCGGAAACTGGGAATTATAAGAAAGGCATATCGGATGTTCGGTAGCAGCACAATCTCAAAAAGTTGTTTTCGCTGTTTCATTTTGCCAATTCTGGAGTACTGCGCCCCCGTGTGGTCTTCTGCTGCGGATTGTCACCTCAATCTCATCAACAGAGTTGTTAGAACTTGCAAGTTCCTCTGTGGTGACTTGGTTCTTGGTGATCTTTGCCATCGTCGAAAGGTCAGCAGTGTGTGCATGCTGTACAAAATCAATCACAACGACCATCATCCGATGAGCAAGTCAATTCCTGATGATTTCGTGGCAGCAAGAAGCACACGGTTTACATCCAAACAGCATTCCCAGTGCATGGCTCCAATTCGTTGTCGTACAAAACAATTCCAACGTTGCTTTCTTCCGGCCACTGTGTCTACTTGGAACACGTTGAAGGAGGAGGCTTTCTTGCAGAGCAATTTGAACAAATTCAAGGCCAAAGTAAATGAAATGCTACTGAAAGAGGGGAATTGACTGTTGAGTCTTATTAATTGTATATTTATTCATATTTATTGTTATTTATTCATGCTTATTGTTATTTATTTTCTATTTATTTATATTTATTCCTATTTTACTCTCTATTTATTACTATTTATCATTGGTTGTTGTTATTTATTAAATTATACTTTTACTCAGTGTTGGCTGTTGTTGTTTATTGAATCATATTTATTGTTGTTGCTGTTTATTGAGTCATATTTATTGTTGTTGTTGTTTATTGAATCATATTTATTGTTGTTGCTGTTTATTGAATCATATTTATTGTTGTTGTTGTTTATTGAATCATATTTATTGGTGTTATTGTTTATTGAATCATATTTATTTGTGTTGTTGTTACTTATTGAATCATATTTATATTTATTGTTGGATGTTTCTTTTTTGAATCATATGTATTGTTCTTGATTGTTTTTTATTACTTATTTATTAATATTTATTCTTATTTATTGATGGCTGTTTTTTAATGAATCACATATTTATTGTTGATTGTTATTATTTATTGAGGAACGTGGGCGGAGTGACATTATGGATTGTTATCGGATGATGGTTTATTATTTATTGTTATTTATTTATTATTTTCTTTCCAACTCTCTTTCTAGACTTATTTCTCTTTGAACTCTCTTTCTCTCTTAATCTTTTGGGCGCTTCCGGTACATGGGGCCACCTTAGGGTGGTAATAGTGCTTGCACTCTTCCCATGCTACTGGATTTGCCTGTAATTAATAATAATAATAATAATAATACTACCCCACGTGAATTGATAAATAGCAGAAAAGAAATTATCCAAAAATCCAGTTCCTGGTGAAAATGGGCGTGATGTATAGGCGAAGCTTAGAAGCGCACTCGAGGCAAATGAAGATTTTATGCAACTAAACAAATTCTAAGGTTATTGAAGGGGACAACTTTGGAGATGTGTCCTATTTAGATGCAACTATTCTTCCACATTTTAAATATGCTCCAATCACGTTTTTAGAAGTTGAAAGAACTTAACTCTTTAAGTATCTGTTCCACGAACATGGAAACAATTTGACTTTTGAAAACATTGAAATATTTGTTATTATGTGTATAAACACTGGTTATTATGTGTTAGCAATGTAATTTATCAATAATAATATTTGTCTCGGATTCAATCAATGCCTATATTTGCCTATTTTAATGTTTTATTGTACCTTTTTGCCTGTCTATGTTGCCATTTTTTAATGCCTAAACATCCGGTATTTAGTTTTAAGTTAGTGTGCTTAGTTTTTTCTCAACTGTTTTGTGTAGTTTGCACCTGTTTATTTCCCAGCTCCAGTTTGTTATACACCCCGGAATATGTGATAATATTTCTTCCTATTGTTATGAATTTTATTTTGAAGACATTTTCATGTTGTGTGATTATATTTAAGTTTTAACTTTATGTCTACGATTTTTTCTTACTTAAATTTGGCATATACAAGTATATACTTTTACAGCGAATTCAGTGAACTCCATTTTTTAACTTTTTTCATGGCTCCCTCCGCGTTTGCATAGAAAATCTGGTCTTTTTTGACATACCCAAGTATAAAGCTCCCCCTCAGTTTTCATATTTTTGTGTGGAAAAAAGGTTCAGGTTTTTTATGAAAAAAAATTATTTTTGACATTATATGCATTTCAATCAGAATCCATCGCTGTCGCCCAAAAATTCATGAAACTCTTCCGAAGTTAATTTATTGCATAATTTGATCTGCCCTTACACAGAATTCGACTTTGCAAACTGGAATTTCTCACATACTCAAATATAATGCTGCCGCCCCCCCAACTTTTGATGTTGAAATTTGGCACGAAAATGGGGGCTGATTATACTTGGGTGATATTACGGTAGTCAATATTATAATAGACTTACTGTTTTCTCCAATGTGGTGTGTGGGCAGGATTTTGTGCGTCGTCGGCGCTGGGTGCGCGAGGGTCGTGTGCTATGCAACGCCCCATGGAAACAAGCGGCCCATCTCCGATTGAGGGACATTTCACTATCGGTGTGTGTTTGTACGTGTGTGTGTGTGTGTGTCTGCGCCTGTGTTTGCATGTGTGTGATTGTGTCTGCTTGTGTACATATGTATGTGTGTGTGTGTGTGTTTATTTGTACATGTGTGTATGTGTTTGTGTATGCGTGTGTGTTTTTGTGAGTGTGTGTATGTGTGTGATTTTGTCTGCTTGTGTACATATGTATGTGTGTGTGTGTGTGTGTGTTTATTTGCGCGTGTGTGTATGTGTTTGTGTATATGTATGATTGTATCTGCTTGTGTGCACATGTATGTGTGTGTGTGTGTGTGTGTGTGTGTTTATGTCCACTTGTGTGTGTGTGTTTGTTTTTGTTTTTGTTTTTTTACACAAACAAATATATTTACAAACGTGTACACATACTAACAACACATGTGTGTGTGCGTGTGTGTTTGTGTACTCTTCTATGTAATTGTGTCTGTTTATGTCTGTCTGTCATTGTACAGGGTGACACAAAAAAACAGAGCTCACTAAAAGTCTTATATAACTCCTGAAATTTTATTCAGTTTGAAACAAAAATTCTATGGAAATATGTACAACCTATGTAGCCAACATCTGCAAAGTCTCAATTCTGTACAACAAAAACTCGTTGTTATACAGCCGCTCAAAGATATGTTCCAGATGCGCGCCCCGGCGCTGCAGGCAGACTTGGATTCGCCTGGCAAAGTTCTCAATGACCCTCCTGCACTCCTCTCTCGGGATGGCTCTGATGGCTGCTGTGATGGCTGCTTTGAGGTGAGGGATGGTCTGGGGGTTGTGCTCATACACCCTGTCCTTGAGGTAACCCCACAGGTAGAAGTCTGGGGGGTTCAGGTCTGGTGAGTGCGGTGACCACTCCGGGTTGCACCTGCGGCTGATGAGTCGGTCATCGAAGCGCTGCTGCAGCCACTCCAGGGATTCATTGGAGGTGTGAGGGGTGGCTCCGTCCTGTTGAAACCACTGGAGGGCTCTGTCAATGCCTCTACGCCGACCAAGTGCTACCCAGAACTTGCGCAGGACCTGGATGTAGCGCTCCGTGTTCACAGTCAAGGGCCGCTCGTCATCGTCCTCAAACCAGAATGGCCCGATAATGCCATGAGTTGAAATGGCCACCCAGACAGTACACTTGACAGAGTACAAGGGCCTTTGCAGGCAGTGGTCAGGGAGTGTGCTGCCCCAGAAGATGTTATTCTTAGAGTTAACGTGCCCAGACAGCAGAAAGTGGGCCTCGTCTGAAAACCACATGTTGTCGAGAAAGTCCGGTTCATCGACAATCTTGTCTGAAAACCACTGGCACATGGTTACTCGCTTCCTCATGTCGTCAGCTGTGAGCTTGTGCTTGATTTGAATCCTGTAGGGATAAAGATGGAGATCTGAGATCAAAATTCTTCTTACAGACTCCCGGTTGATGCCAAGCTCTTGACTTCGCCGACGCACAAACTTTCTTGGGCTGCGGACAACAGAGTCTCTGACTGCAGCAACATTGTCTTGTGTCCGTGATGATTTTGGTCGCCCAGAGTGTGATTGTCTGTTTTTGTCTTTTGCATTGAGGTTATTCACAGTCCCATGGGTTCTGAATTTTTTAACCATCCGCAGATCACTGAGCTGACAGGAAATTCACGACAATTGAAATGGTCTTTGAATCGCAATTGCGTTTCCCGGAAAGACTTCAGCCGAAAATATGTCTCAACTGCAAATGTCTTTTGCTCTGTAGTCCAAGGCATCTCGAAGCTCACACGTGGTAGACTCTTAGATCAATCCGTCTTCTTAATGATCTGAGACAAATAACAGAATTACTTGAATATTGCGGAAATTATTCAACTTTTTATGAGCTCTGTTTTCTTTTCTTGTTTTTGTGTCACCCTGTACGTACATCTGTGTGTCCTACATCTGTGTGTGCTTACCTAGTTGTTGTGCTTACCTAGTTGTGGTACAGGAAATGAGCTTACGCTCGGACTGTCCTGTCTCTTTCCCACTGAATATCCTATTTATGTTTGAACTCTCCTATAGTTTTGGCCTTTACGATTGTCTTGTGTAATTTATTCCAAACGTCAATTCGCCTGAATGGAAAACTGTATTTCTTTATGTCTTTTTTGTGTGTGTGTGTGTGTTTGTGTGTGTGTGTGTGTATGTATATAGTAGTGGTACGTTATCGCCGCAACGTTTAACAATAGCAAATTAAACATTATAAAGCCGATTGACCCAGTCTCGGCAGAGTGTGTATCTCTTTGTATTTGTATTCTACCGTGTATGTGTCTATGTCTGTATCTGTTTGTGTGTATGTGTTTGTGTCTGCTTGTGTATGTATGTGTGTTTGTGTCCATTTGTGTGTGTGTGTGTGCGCGTGTGCATGTTTGTGTGTGTGTGTGTGTTTGCTGTGTGTGTGTGTGTGTATGCTTGTTTGTGTCTGCTTGTGTATGTATGTGTGTGTTTGTGTCTATTTGTGTGTGTGTGTGTGTGTGTGTGTGTTTGTTGTGTGTGTTTGCTGTGTGTGTGTGTTTGTGTCTGCTTGTGTATGTATGTGTGCTTGTGTCTATTTGTGTTTGCGTGTGTGTGTATTCCAGCTGCGTCCGCTCTCAGACAACAGCTACAACGTTTGGGCCGTCACCGACACTGGACAACTAGTATTCAGCCATCGTAGCGTCGACGCCGACGGCGGCGCCGACGCACGCTGCGATTCACACTGGACCACGGTGGGCTGCGACCAGCCGCTGCTGAGTGTCAGCTGCGGCGGCGCTGGCGACGGCAGAGTGGCAGGAGAAGAAAGAGTGTGGGTGGTGGCTCGTGATGGCACTGCTCGTGTGCGTTGCGGCATCACCTCACACTGCAGTATCGGTGCGTTGAAACGCCAGTGCTGGTGTTTGTAGATATGTATGCATATGTATGTAGATATGTGTGCATATGTATGTATGTAGTGCAGTGTATGTAGATATGTGTATGCCTGTGTGTGTGTGTGTGTGTGTGTGTGTGTGTGTGTGTGTGTGTGTGTGTGTATGCCTGTGTGTTTGTGTGTGTGCTTGTTTATGTGTGTGTTTTATGTATGTGTGTATGTGTGTTTTTTATGTGTGTGGCTGTTTGTGTGTGTGTGTGTGTGTGTGTGTGTGTGTGTGTGTGTGTGTGTGTGTGTGTGTGTGTGTGTGTGTGTACCGGTGAACCGATGAACCGGCTAAGGTATTTGCTGATGGGCGCGTGTACGTGTGTGTGCGTGTGTCTGTGTTCTGCCTGCATTGTATTGTCCTGCTTTGTAAATATGAAACATATATTTGAATATGCATGTGATTGTGCATGAATGTATGTGGTGTGTAATGTATATATCAGCGCAATTGAGACATGATGTGTATATTGCGCTATACAAATGACTCAATAAATGTAAATGTAAAATGTATTTATGGGTGTGGTTGTTTGTATGTGTGTGTGTGTGTGTGTGTGTGTGTGTGCTTGTGTGTGCTTGTGTATGTTTTTATGTGTGTGGTTCTTTGTGTGTGTGTGTGTGTGTGTGTGTGTGTGTTTGTTTGTGTGTGCGTGTGTGTTTTATGTGTATGTATGTGTTTGTGATCCATGTGTGTTTTTTTGTGTGGTAGCTTGTGTGTGTGTGGTCCATGTGTGTTTTTATGTGTGTGTGTGTGTGTGTGTTTGTGTGTTTGTGTGTGCCGTTATGAATGTTTCTACATGCATATGTGTCCGTTTGTTCAATGCCGTATTGCAATTGCTTGTTGTAATTATTGTACTGTCTGCGCATCTGAGACACATTATGTGTAGACATTACGCAATATAAATGCTTTAATTAACCCATTAATGCCGAAAATTATTATGACAATACAAGCGTAATATTCGGATAGAGGTCAGCTTGAGAAACCCTAGTAAATAAGTCTTATAAGTTCTAGACAAATATTGGAGTTTCTAGAGGCAATTTAGTGAGCGGAACAAATGTTTCAACTGATATATTTACTCTTTCCGTTAAAATTCGATCATGAATCAGATTTTGAGCATAAATATTTACACTGATATACTTGTGTGGTTCTCTTACCACAAAAATCAATTATTTAGTAAACAATCAATGGTAAAAAAATGAAAAATATGCTAGAACAAATGTGTTTGTGTGTATGTGTGTGTATGTTTGTGTGTGTGTGTGTGTATGTTGAGTAGGCACGGGGTGGGCACTTGTCGAGGCGCCGGAAACTGGTCGTCTCGTGCGCATTTCCGCCGGAAGTTCTGCCGTGTGGGCGGTGGACACACACAACAGGTGCCTGCCGTTTAGCTCCAAGCTCTGATCGATGTTTATTTTCGCAACTGATCCAGTGGTTCTCAACCTATTTTCAGCGTTTGCATCTGATTTCCAAATCAGCATTCAGTTTTTGATGAAAAATATATCAATGCAAATGACGCAATAAGAACATTTGTATATCCAATATCTATTCATACAGCTTGAAGTCAATTTCAAAAAATATAAAATCTAACAGATATTAAAAATTCTAATTTTAATTTAAAACACTTGAGGAAAATTATTGTATGTATAAACACAAAATATGTTTCTTTCGACATTACATAATTGTTTGTATACACAACACAGAAATCCTCGCACTCTTTAGGAACCCTGTACCCCGGTTAAGAAGCCTCTAAACTAATTCAACAGGTGTCGTATTTGTAAATAATTGAACAAATTATTAATGTCAAAGCGATATTAGAATTATATTTATTTATTTATTTATTTGCTTTTTCCTAATGACATTGTTCTTCTCTCTTTCTCTGTTTGTTGATGAACAAGACGCATATGCTCTTTCTATTACCACTGGTTAATTAACTCTATTAATGATAATATTAATAGAAAAAGGCTGAATTATATAAACGTGATGAAGCATATTGGCTTAATTTATACTTCTTCAGCAGCTCGCAATGAAGTCCACTTTGCAAATTGGACAAGTACATTATCATACGAACACAAAATGAATTTTATTTTAACCCAAATTCATATGCATGCAATTAGCAAAATACAAAATAAACAATACAAAAACAATAAAAAATAAATACAAAAACAATACAAAATAAATACAAATACAAAAAAAACAAAATATACTATTCATTGGGAATTGCAAAAAACCAACAAAAGTAGATCATTACAGATATATAAACACACACAAAAAATAGGAATTATGATTTTATTGGGGTTATAACCCACTTTCACTCGTGGCTACGCCCGTGAATATTCCTGTACGACCGAGGTGAATGGAATATCTAATGAACAGTTCATTGAAGACAGTGCTGAGGAGATCATCTCAGCTTTGGCCTTGCAATATCTCTCATAACACTACATCTTTGCCACATTGACATCGTGTTGTGCAAGCTACCTTTGATTCGAGTACTGTTCGTCATCGTGCGATATCGTGCGAATGTTGCCAAGGTCGGGCCATCTTGTTGAAGGTGTGGCCTCATGGCCTTCATTGCAACGACCATCCAGTGAATGTGCGGCTTTGTTGCATTAAACCAGGACAGGTCTGGCCAGATTAAGCCAGGACTTATACGAACATTATCAAGGGCTTTGAACCATGATATATCTGACTTGAAACAACATTTGAACCCTGACTTGAAGCCTGATCTGATGATATCTGATCCGGCGCTTTCAGCTGGATAAGGATTAATTGGGCCTAGTTAGCACGACAAGTAAATGATGATATGCATTTAATGTGTTTCTTCGTTAATGACACTGCAAGATCTGTGTAGAACATAACCGATACACAATCGATAACACGGCATCATTATACTGTCATATCCCACTTTCTTTGGTATTATTAATACTGTTATTATTGTATTGTCATGTGCCTTTGATGATCAAATAGTAGAGGGAGAAGTGTAATAATATTATATATGAAATTAGGTGAAACTAAATCAAAAGTGCTGTCATTATTTATTAAATAAATATCAGTTACTTTAAATAACATTGTTTTGCCACAGCATATTTATTAAATAGTTGCTAAATACAAAACAGCATAAATTAGGCAATAAATATATGTCCAATAGGTTTTACATGCGTGTGGACTTCAATATTTTTCTTTGCAGCAATTTAAATTTTTCAATCTTGTTCTCATAACACACCTCTTCACCTAGCGTGTTACATAGTTTAATAGTCCCATTAATAATACTGCGATGAAACTGAACTGTACTGCTTTCAAGTTAATTTTCATGCCTCCAATAGTTATTAATATTTTAAAATTATATATGATTTATAAATCTTCAAAATTTGATTGAGCACATTATAGATGATAAACGCATATGGTATTTTTCCTTTTCGAATTTGATTCCTTCAACTCGAATTTTGCAACCGTTAAAATAAATTCAATTGCACAAATTCATATTCGATTTGAGAGAATTGAAATCAGGCCAAATAATGTGAAGTCTTGCGTTTTACAATAGAAAACGTTGAACCCTCGTGTGATGTACGTATTTTTTCATTTTTCAAAAATATGCAGTAGAAGGCCTAACCACTTTGTCACATTTGTTTACATTATCCCCCTTGCCCCTCCCCCCTCTGACGTCACCCCCCTCTGACGTCACACTTAACCTAACTTTTTTTTTTAACCTAACCTAACTTTTTTTTTTTTTTTAACCTAACCTAACTTTTTTTAGTTTTTTAACCTAACCTAACTTTTTTTTTAACCTAACCTAACTTTTTTTTTAGTTTTTTTTTTACCTAACCTAACTTTTTTTAGTTTTTAACCTAACCTAACTTCTTTGTGTATACTAAACCTAACCTAACCTAACCTAACTTTTTTTAGTTTTTTTAACCTAACCTAACTTTTTTTAGTTTTTTTTAACCTAAATTTTTTTTTTAGTTTTTTTTTCAACCTAACCTAACTTTTTTTCTTTTTTAACCTAACCTAACTTTTTCTTTTTTAACCTAACCTAACTTATTTTTTTTAACCTAACCTAACTTTTTTTAGTTTTTTAACCTAACCTAACTTTTTTTTTTTAACCTAACCTAACTTCTTTTTTTTAGTTTTTTAACCTAACCTAACTTTTTTCTTTCTTATTCTTCCTTTCTTATTATATTTATTCTTTATTCTATGCCCAACCTAACTTTTTTTATTTCTTATTCTTCCTTTCTTATTATATTTATTCTTTATTCTATGCCTAACCTAACTTCTTTGTGTATACCTAACCTAACTTCTTTGTGTATACCTAACCTAACTTCTTTGTGTATACCTAACCTAACCTAACCTAACTTCTTTATTCTATACCTAACCCAACCCAACCTAACTTTACGTGTTTTAAATATACATACCTGATGGGTTTCGAACCGAGGTCCTCGCAGAGTTCGACCACAGCAGCGTTTTACGGGGAATGTTTAATAGGACTGAATATTTTTTTTTTTGTCTTTAAAAGCCATTTTACGTCACATTTGTATTTAATAATTATTTCGCGTCACATTTGTTTGCGTCACGATATATCGGGATCGCCAAGTCGATGTTTGGCAGAGACGAGAATATAATAATTTTCAATCATACTTGAAATATATATATAAAAACGGTTTGACTAAATCGGTCGCAAAGACAATGCACAATATTCATGTTGTATTCAAACACGTTGAAGTTCTTGATAGTAAAATGTGCCGGTAATCAAATTTCCATCATCATCACTCAGCTTATACATGGGAATTGATCGACGTTTGTATATGGAATCAATTTTGAACGTTTCGTTGCTAAATGTCTGTCGATATCCTTTTTCAAAGAGCGTTTTCGGTATAAACATTCGCACATTACTTTTTGGTTAGTGTTTTCATCACGTGTTGATTTGATACATTGATATCACGAGGTGTCATACCGGTTGATGTACAGGTGAAGTATGTCCGGTGAAGATCAGTCTAAATATATCGTACGTTTAATATATCAAGTCTCCAATCCCTACGTCCGTATTTCGCCTCATCTGCAATATCTCAGAAAAGTGTGTGAAAATCCCTGGTCATTTGTTGTCCCACGTTTCTATAATTCACTTCCATCTCATATCCTTCTATCTCCATCTTTCTTCACTTCTTTATTCTATACCTAACCCGACCCAACCCAACTTTTAGTTTTATTTCTTATTCTTCCTTTCTTATTATATTTATTCTTTATTCTATGCTCAACCTAACTTTTTTTATTTCTTATTCTTCCTTTCTTATTATATTTATTCTTTATTCTATGCCCAACCTAACTTTTTTTTTTTTCTTTCTTATTCTTCCTTTCTTATTATATTTATTCTTTATTCTATACCTAACCTAACTTCTTTGTGTATACCTAACCTAACTTCTTTGTGTGTATACCTAACCTAACTTTTTTTTTCTTTATTCTATTCCTAACCCGACCCAACCCAACTTTTAGTTTTATTTCTTATTCTTCCTTTCTTATTATATTTATTCTTTATTCTATACCCAACTTTTATTTTTTTTATTTCTTATTCTTATTTTCTTATTATATTTATTCTTTATTCTATGCCCAACCTAACTTTTTTCCTTTATTTCTATTTTATGTCACGATACTCATTATATCGGGATCGCCAAGTCGATGTTTGGTAGAGACGAGAATATAATAATTTTCAATCATACTTGAAATATGTATAAAAAACGGCTTGACTAAATCGGTCGCAAAGACAATGCACAATATTCATGTTGTATTCAAATACGTTGAAGTTCTTGATAGTAAAATGTCCCGGTAATCAAATTTCCATCATCATCACATAGCTTATACATGAGAATTGATCGACGTTTGTATATGGAAGAAATTTTGAACGTTTCGTTGCTAAATGTCTGTCGATATCCATTTTCAAACATAGTTTTCGGTATAAACATTCGCACATTACTTTTTGGTTAGTGTTTTCATCACGTGTTGATTTGATACATTGATATCGCGAGGTGTCATACCGGTTGATGTACAGGTGAAGTATGTCCGGTGAAGATCAGTCTAAATATATCGTACGTTTAATATATCAAGTCTCCAATCCCTACGTCCGTATTTCGCATCATCTGCAATATCTCAGAAAAGTGTGTGAAAATCCCTGGTCATTTGTTGTCCCACGTTTCTATAATTCACTTCCATCTCATATCCTTCTATCTCCATCTTTCTTCGCTTTCACTTCATATCTGTACACATACTTGTTCTCTAAATATTTTAATCCCACATTGTCTTAAACCCTATGCTAAAATTTAGCCGCTCAAAGTGCACACTCATCTTTTACTTGTTTTTGTTCTCAGGTATTTTTGTGCACTGTAATCAGTTTTTATATCTCTACCTGGTTATCTTTGTACTGATTGTGTGTGTGTGTGTGTATTCTAATAATTATTTTATTGCGCTCTGCGGTTGTCTCATATTGCGTCGACGTGTAGTTTTGTTTTTTTCTTGGTCTGATCTATTTGTGTTCTTTTTGAATGGCACCACTGCTGTTATGTTCGCTAAATCAAATGCATGGTGTTGTTAGAGGTAGGTGTGAAAGTTCTAAATTGGTGTATATATTTTAGTTTTTTATTTCAACTGCATTTTCAATTATATTCAAATCTTTTAAAAGTGGTATTTGTATAACGAATTTATTATATCGTATTATGAGCTCACTTTTTTTATTCAGTACTTTATGAGTTTGACCATTGCATGCAAACTTTCAGCTTATTACAATGATATATATATATATATATATATATATATATATATATATATATATATATATATTCATTGCATAAACTTGAACTAAATCATGTCAATGTACAAAAACAGTTTGTAGCCATCACATGTATTTGTCGCGCGTATGTTCATAGACAAATAGGCGAACGAGATGTTTTCAATATTTGAGTGTGGACACTATGAATCAGATTGTTGTTGAGTAGATTTGGAAAGTCGAAAGACATTGTCGAGACAGCGTAGATACCGTTAGACGCCAGGCTTTGGATCAAGTAACGTGTGCCATGTAGTGTTCATACCTGTACACAATAGGTTGACGTAGACGTTGTCGGATGCCCGGCTATGGATCAGGTAGTTGCGCCGTGCATATTGCCAGCACGTGATGTAAGTTTAAATCGTGAAGTGTCGGCGTCAGAACTAGAGAATGTTCTTGTCTCTCGGTGTTGAATTTTCGCTTGGAGTGGATGTAGGACAATTATCATAAACACTACTCGTCCAATTTCTTTACGGTCATCCTTATGCAGGTATCCTTCACAGTCTACAAGTATGATCATAGTTTAAAAAGTTGATTGTCGATAGCAGAATAGACACAAAACAGAATCGTGGATACCCTTGCACAAAGAGAGCTGTACTGTCACACACGCCAGATTTTGACGTCTGAATCACAGTCTAGTGTATACAAATGTGAGATTTGTTTATGTAAGCGTAAGGCCCGGTTTTTGTCGGTAAGTTCATAGGGTTAAAACACTAGGCGTTCTTATATCACTGCCCTTCTCAAATACTTATTAATTTCAACTTGGAAATATTCGCTGTCATACAATAGTATATTGTTATACCAAGTTGATTCCAGGGCGAT
>OU696574.1:8551086-8648586 GCA_916048095.2 Sacculina carcini | reverse complement strand
TGCAGATTTTTCATATATATCAACAGTTTCGATCTTCACCAATAAAGTTTTAGGGGAACAATACTGTTGTAGTATACAAATCTGGTGTTAAGCTTTAGTTTGTTTGAGCACACCATAAACATCAACCAAATGGCCATTTATACTCACTTTGGATACTGAACAGCTGCAAACAATTATTTGATATAGCGTAAAGTAAAGCAGAAACGTATAAACTGGTAGTAATATATAATATTAATTCATCATAGAAGAAAATAAGAGCCAGCAAAAATGACACTGATGATACTAAAACAATAAAAACTAGCGTGTATAACACAACAATAAATAACATCTTATATAATCAGTTGCATACTCAGAAATTAATATAAAAACATGTAAACATACTTGCAGAATTTTTCGAAAAAGAGATACGAACCGATGATATTGTTCTATGCTCTATTAGGAAACTATTGACTTGTTTCACTCTACATCCAGCTACCGTTTGTCATATTCAAACTTGCCACAGCGATATCATTTCCACAACGATAAAACATTTGAACAAGAATCATTTCTCACAAGTCTAGAACAACAGGAGAGGCGCTCATTGACATGTTATTATATAGTTCATAACTGTTACTTTGTCACACTTCAATATATCAGGTGAACTTTCCAATTTTTACTACTCCCCTCACGTTTGTCAATGTAACAAACTATACAATTATTGACTGATTCTGTTATACACATATATTAGTTCAGGCTATGATACCGATTATGACAGCGATATTGAGGCTAGGATACCGCTTAAACACATTAGAGTTTAGACAGAAAGTTCAGACATTAGACAGAAAATGAATAGTTTGTTGTTTGAAATTAATACACAAGTATGAAATAGAAACAAATTAAAAAATAAATTATTAGTTTTACCATGACCTATATACAGGTGCAACCAAGTATTTCACAAATATATATATTTTCAGCACAAGTATTAGCACGGTGTATCAATTGGTATAAGACCAAGCCACCGACGAAAAAATAGTCGACCTCAAAGCAGTTATATTATTTTTTCCAAAAACACTAGAAAGCGTCAATCCCATTGTGTCACACTTTTTTCACTATTGAAAGATAACATGTCGATAACGCCTTATCTGTAAACTTTTTCTGACATTTCCAATACGTAGAGTCAAAATATTAGTTCAACTATTAATGTATATTAAAAAAAAAAACACACACACATATATATGATGAACGATGAACACACATCTTTTTACACTAACTTCCAGCTGACCATCCCGAGGAAACGATCAGTGATTCGACTAATTCCTGAGGCGTCTCGATGACGTCAGTGCACACTAGTGTAAAAAACTTATTAAGTTTTACCTTTAGTGACATAATTTATTCAAGCTTCAAATACCGACATGCAAGTCATACCTCTTGTGAATATATCCAGTGGCGGTGTTAGGTAGAGGTCTTTTGGTAAAGTATCGCCCTGGAATCAACTTGGTATAACAATATACTATTGTATGACAGCGAATATTTCCAAGTTGAAATTAATAAGTATTTGAGAAGGGCAGTGATATAAGAACGCCTAGTGTTTTAACCCTATGAACTTACCGACAAAAACCGGGCCTTACGCTTACATAAACAAATCTCACATTTGTATACACTAGACTGTGATTCAGACGTCAAAATCTGGCGTGTGTGACAGTACAGCTCTCTTTGTGCAAGGGTATCCACGATTCTGTTTTGTGTCTATTCTGCTATCGACAATCAACTTTTTAAACTATGATCATACTTGTAGACTGTGAAGGATACCTGCATAAGGATGACCGTAAAGAAATTGGACGAGTAGTGTTTATGATAATTGTCCTACATCCACTCCAAGCGAAAATTCAACACCGAGAGACAAGAACATTCTCTAGTTCTGACGCCGACACTTCACGATTTAAACTTACATCACGTGCTGGCAATATGCACGGCGCAACTACCTGATCCATAGCCGGGCATCCGACAACGTCTACGTCAACCTATTGTGTACAGGTATGAACACTACATGGCACACGTTACTTGATCCAAAGCCTGGCGTCTAACGGTATCTACGCTGTCTCGACAATGTCTTTCGACTTTCCAAATCTACTCAACAACAATCTGATTCATAGTGTCCACACTCAAATATTGAAAACATCTCGTTCGCCTATTTGTCTATGAACATACGCGCGACAAATACATGTGATGGCTACAAACTGTTTTTGTACATTGACATGATTTAGTTCAAGTTTATGCAATGAATATATATATATATATATATATATATATATATATATATATATATATCATTGTAATAAGCTGAAAGTTTGCATGCAATGGTCAAACTCATAAAGTACTGAATAAAAAAAGTGAGCTCATAATACGATATAATAAATTCGTTATACAAATACCACTTTTAAAAGATTTGAATATAATTGAAAATGCAGTTGAAATAAAAAACTAAAATATATACACCAATTTAGAACTTTCACACCTACCTCTAACAACACCATGCATTTGATTTAGCGAACATAACAGCAGTGGTGCCATTCAAAAAGAACACAAATAGATCAGACCAAGAAAAAAACAAAACTACACGTCGACGCAATATGAGACAACCGCAGAGCGCAATAAAATAATTATTAGAATACACACACACACACACAATCAGTACAAAGATAACCAGGTAGAGATATAAAAACTGATTACAGTGCACAAAAATACCTGAGAACAAAAACAAGTAAAAGATGAGTGTGCACTTTGAGCGGCTAAATTTTAGCATAGGGTTTAAGACAATGTGGGATTAAAATATTTAGAGAACAAGTATGTGTACAGATATGAAGTGAAAGCGAAGAAAGATGGAGATAGAAGGATATGAGATGGAAGTGAATTATAGAAACGTGGGACAACAAATGACCAGGGATTTTCACACACTTTTCTGAGATATTGCAGATGATGCGAAATACGGACGTAGGGATTGGAGACTTGATATATTAAACGTACGATATATTTAGACTGATCTTCACCGGACATACTTCACCTGTACATCAACCGGTATGACACCTCGCGATATCAATGTATCAAATCAACACGTGATGAAAACACTAACCAAAAAGTAATGTGCGAATGTTTATACCGAAAACTATGTTTGAAAATGGATATCGACAGACATTTAGCAACGAAACGTTCAAAATTTCTTCCATATACAAACGTCGATCAATTCTCATGTATAAGCTATGTGATGATGATGGAAATTTGATTACCGGGACATTTTACTATCAAGAACTTCAACGTATTTGAATACAACATGAATATTGTGCATTGTCTTTGCGACCGATTTAGTCAAGCCGTTTTTTATACATATTTCAAGTATGATTGAAAATTATTATATTCTCGTCTCTACCAAACATCGACTTGGCGATCCCGATATAATGAGTATCGTGACATAAAATAGAAATAAAGGAAAAAAGTTAGGTTGGGCATAGAATAAAGAATAAATATAATAAGAAAATAAGAATAAGAAATAAAAAAAATAAAAGTTGGGTATAGAATAAAGAATAAATATAATAAGAAAGGAAGAATAAGAAATAAAACTAAAAGTTGGGTTGGGTCGGGTTAGGAATAGAATAAAGAAAAAAAAAGTTAGGTTAGGTATACACACAAAGAAGTTAGGTTAGGTATACACAAAGAAGTTAGGTTAGGTATAGAATAAAGAATAAATATAATAAGAAAGGAAGAATAAGAAAGAAAAAAAAAAAAAGTTAGGTTGGGCATAGAATAAAGAATAAATATAATAAGAAAGGAAGAATAAGAAATAAAAAAAGTTAGGTTGAGCATAGAATAAAGAATAAATATAATAAGAAAGGAAGAATAAGAAATAAAACTAAAAGTTGGGTTGGGTCGGGTTAGGTATAGAATAAAGAAGTGAAGAAAGATGGAGATAGAAGGATATGAGATGGAAGTGAATTATAGAAACGTGGGACAACAAATGACCAGGGATTTTCACACACTTTTCTGAGATATTGCAGATGAGGCGAAATACGGACGTAGGGATTGGAGACTTGATATATTAAACGTACGATATATTTAGACTGATCTTCACCGGACATACTTCACCTGTACATCAACCGGTATGACACCTCGTGATATCAATGTATCAAATCAACACGTGATGAAAACACTAACCAAAAAGTAATGTGCGAATGTTTATACCGAAAACGCTCTTTGAAAAAGGATATCGACAGACATTTAGCAACGAAACGTTCAAAATTGATTCCATATACAAACGTCGATCAATTCCCATGTATAAGCTGAGTGATGATGATGGAAATTTGATTACCGGCACATTTTACTATCAAGAACTTCAACGTGTTTGAATACAACATGAATATTGTGCATTGTCTTTGCGACCGATTTAGTCAAACCGTTTTTATATATATATTTCAAGTATGATTGAAAATTATTATATTCTCGTCTCTGCCAAACATCGACTTGGCGATCCCGATATATCGTGACGCAAACAAATGTGACGCGAAATAATTATTAAATACAAATGTGACGTAAAATGACTTTTAAAGACAAAAAAAAAAATATTCAGTCCTATTAAACATTCCCCGTAAAACGCTGCTGTGGTCGAACTCTGCGAGGACCTCGGTTCGAAACCCATCAGGTATGTATATTTAAAACACGTAAAGTTAGGTTGGGTTGGGTTAGGTATAGAATAAAGAAGTTAGGTTAGGTTAGGTTAGGTATACACAAAGAAGTTAGGTTAGGTATACACAAAGAAGTTAGGTTAGGTATACACAAAGAAGTTAGGTTAGGCATAGAATAAAGAATAAATATAATAAGAAAGGAAGAATAAGAAATAAAAAAAGTTAGGTTGGGCATAGAATAAAGAATAAATATAATAAGAAAGGAAGAATAAGAAAGAAAAAAGTTAGGTTAGGTTAAAAAACTAAAAAAAAGAAGTTAGGTTAGGTTAAAAAAAAAAAGTTAGGTTAGGTTAAAAAACTAAAAAAAGTTAGGTTAGGTTAAAAAAAATAAGTTAGGTTAGGTTAAAAAAGAAAAAGTTAGGTTAGGTTAAAAAAGAAAAAAAGTTAGGTTAGGTTGAAAAAAAAACTAAAAAAAAAATTTAGGTTAAAAAAAACTAAAAAAAGTTAGGTTAGGTTAAAAAAACTAAAAAAAGTTAGGTTAGGTTAGGTTAGGTTTAGTATACACAAAGAAGTTAGGTTAGGTTAAAAACTAAAAAAAGTTAGGTTAGGTAAAAAAAAAACTAAAAAAAAAGTTAGGTTAGGTTAAAAAAAAAGTTAGGTTAGGTTAAAAAACTAAAAAAGTTAGGTTAGGTTAAAAAAAAAAAAGTTAGGTTAGGTTAAAAAAAAAAGTTAGGTTAAGTGTGACGTCAGAGGGGGGTGACGTCAGAGGGGGGAGGGGCAAGGGGGATAATGTAAACAAATGTGACAAAGTGGTTAGGCCTTCTACTTATGCCTATTGATTTTTTTCTCTCGTGATTTGCCTATTTCATTGCTTTTTAGTTGGATTTGTTTGTGCATGTCGTTTGCCTATCGATTAACTTTGGCATTTATTTTTATTTTTGTGCGTGATACGTAATGTTCTACTGGATTTTTAATGCTTTAAATCAGAGGTTCCCAACCGGTGGGTCGCAACCCCCTAGGGGCTCGCGAGGCCACTTCAGGGGGTCGTGAGAGCCGCCTGAAAAAATGCATCTTTCAAAATTTGCAAAAGTAACCCATGTTATGAACACCTGATGTTTTTTCTTTGTATTTTCCAATACATTCAATAACGATGGCTGTAAAGTATTGAATGTGATCAGAATTCAGTATAAAGGTGTTTTTCTAACTTGGCTTATTTGTACTGGGGTGATCAAGGGTCCTTCTGGATCTGACCTTGGGGTCGCCGAGCGAAGAGGGTTGGAAACCACTGCCTTAGACTTACTGATTGATCTATGGATTCAACACAAGGCGATCCAATTTTCTAACAAGTTGTCTTCGATCTATTTTGACGGGCAGACTTTATTGGCGCCGTGAGGTGATGCCTCTGTTCCCCGAGGGATCTAGCTGGTGCCACGTGGCAGACCACGTGCGCCACGTGTCGTGCGGCGTCGGCAACGCTACGTGGATTTGTACCATGGGCGGCGTCAGTGGTGAGGCTGGCAGAGGCGATGAAAGTGGTGGGTGCATCAGCTGTAGACAGGGTGTTTGCAGCGAATGTACGCGCGGTAGTCAATGGTGTGCTTCTGTACAGGTACGTACGCACACACACATACACACACACACACACAGACACGCAGACACACACATATATACAAACACAGATACACACACGTACACATATACATAGATAGATAGATAGATAAGTTTATTGACCACAATACGTTGAAATATTGTAGTCCACTTGGAAAATATACAGAGACACACACACATACACAAGCAGACACAGACACATACACAAATACACACACACACACATAGACACAAACGTACACACATACACACATATATACAGAGTGCAATGAACGCAACAAAAAAACAGGCACACACACACAGAGACTCACACAAACACACACACAGAAACACAGACACACAAACACACACGCACAGAGACACATACACACACATACACACACATTTGGGAACAAAGTGTGTGTCATACTATACAGCCTGCATAGAACAGCACGTATTTGATTATAAACATTAAAAGATCATGATTACATCATGATCAGCACATTATCAACACATATTATTTCATACCATATTTATGTGAACTCCGTGGTGTAGTGGCTAGAACACCCGCCTCACAAGCTGGAGGTCCGTGGTTCGAAACCCGGCGTAGTAGAATTTCTTGGGCGAATTCTATAATCCAACAGCCCCTGTCCACCCAGCAGTAAATGATGGTACCAGATATCACTCATGTGTTGTGTCATACATTCTGGGGAGGTGGCTCTCTCATGCGTCTTCCGTCCTTTTGACGTCATAGCGTGGAGAGGGTCGGTTCTGCGGTGACAGCGAGCTGCACGAAGCACACATGTGTGTGTTCATGAGCTTCGACTTCTTCCCGTGTAGCAGCTGTCACTTAGACATTTAACCTTTAACCATACACACACGTATATTTATCAGCTGATGCTCAGTTGTACGTTTGATTACCAGGGTAACTGGACGTATGTGAGTTGTCGTGGCTGTGCGGATGCATAACTCGTGCAGGAATAAAGCATTTGTCTCCAAGGATCTCACTGTCATATTTCAATATGAGTTCAATGTGTATCTGTGTGGCTGTGTGTGTGTGTGTGTGTGTGTGTGTGTGTGTGTGTGTGTGTGTGTGTGTGTTTGTATTTGGCCAATTGTGCATGCATTATGCGTCTGTATGTATAAGATTGTGGTGTGAATGTGCTGGCATGCATATATGCATTTATACACTTGCATTTACCTATTCATATGTGTGCGTGTGTGTCTGTTTGTTTGTGCGTATGTGTGGTATTCGTTGTCATAGCGACAACTTACACATTCAACTGAAAAGCTAATTACATTCTACGTTTTTTCATGAAAAAAAACTAAAATCCACATTTTTCAAAGAATATCGGCTCATATGTATTGATATATACATTAATCTAGGAATTACACACTAATTGAAATTATTTGATAAAAAACGCACATAAATCATTTAGCAGCACATCATTTTTCCAACTCTACTTAATACGTACTTTTTGTAATTCATTTCATTTGTGAACTTGCACTTTTTAGTTTTTTATATCTTCGTATTCAATGTCTATTTTATCGTGTGTTCTTTATCGCAATTGTTTTTTTGCATTTTTTCTGTGTTTGTTTTTACAGTTGAATTTTTCCTATTTTTCGAATTTTTCCATTTTTACAGTCACTGATGAAAATGTCCAGTAATGCGGTATTTTATGTTGGCGAATATATACTAATATTTATGGTGCAGTAACTGAATTATGAGGACTTGGAGATATACTGCCACATATTTATATCTGCCCGTCTTTTTAGCTGAGATCCGGTTTTTTATTGCTTTCTCGTTTTTTCTCTATTTTCTTTTTATTTTCTTTTGACTCGCCTGCGATCCGTTTTTATTTGTTAATTTTTTGTTTTGGCTCTTGTTAATATCAAATATCTAAGCGCCAAGTTAAGTGTGTGTGTGTGTGTATGTGTGTGTATGTGTGTGTGTGTATGTGTATGTGTGTGTCTTGTCGGTAGTGTCATCTTTGATCGTGTCAATACAATATTTGGTCTCTGGTTTTATATCTTGTGGCTAATGTGCCAATATGAATATTTTGTAGAACGTTCGTACTGAACAGTCACAGGATATTCCGTAAGAATTGTTTAACGAAACATAAATTCAAACGGTGCAAAGCATATTTTTTTGGGTTTTCATAGAGAAGATGGGAGTCTGTGATTGTTATTTTTTGTTGTATTTTTATTAATCGCTAATTGAATCGACGTCATTTTCTTGGATTTCTTTTGCGTAGGATCTCTTGTTTTATTTGTATTTGGTTTTGCTGATGGAACAAGCTAATTAATAATCATCGTTTTGTTGGGAAGCTAGCCGAATTAGCAGGATAACTTGCAATCAAGTATATTCTCGCGCCAATGCAAGTCACCACTCACATAATCCACTTTCTTCTTCAGTTTTGTTCAGTCGAGTGTGGAACCTCGTTGTGGCTGTGCAAGTATTACAGCGTATTGTGGCTATCCGTAACTTTTTCCACCGATTTCCACTCCCCAAATTGAGTCAACTCAATTTTCCCCCCAAGCAGCGTTGAGAAGTCTAATTAATTCAATTGGTTCATCAAATTTCAGAAAATCTCTTGAAGCAAAAAACGATTTTGATTGATAAAGGCACACTTTTGTCCTTCCGTCCGATTTTTAAATCCCCACTGGGCAGACCGTCCGTTTCGCAACAGTGGGGAATTTCCCCCAGTCACGGACCACTGTACTGAGGCATGATTTGATGTATTGATATTTGTGGATATTGCGACTATCACAATCTCTGGCGCTTTTTGTGTGCTTTATGAAGGACCGATTTCGGTTCACGCTTGGCACTTAAGTTTTATTCTACATGAGTGAATAATGCTCGTTCATGTATATTGCTTTGAGGTTTTATATAAATGTGTTCAAATCTACG
Source organism: Sacculina carcini (assembly GCA_916048095.2). Lineage (NCBI taxonomy): Eukaryota > Metazoa > Arthropoda > Thecostraca > Sacculinidae > Sacculina > Sacculina carcini. The sequence goes on along the minus strand of OU696574.1, from coordinate 8,639,436 downwards.
ATATTCATTTTCTGAAAACAAACAGTAGATATTTTTGCCGTGTTACTTCTTCGTCATATTGGCGTGTCGAAGAGCACGGACATATTGTATTTCTCATTAGTCATACCGGCTGGTTATAAGCGGCAGTTTACATCACAATGCGTACATTTGAGATGTGATCACAACATTTGCCCTCTCAACCATAACAGTACACCCAAGCAATCTTTCAGCCACACAGTAGCTGAGAAATCACCGCGTGGATGTACTGTTTGATCTTATATGGCCAGCATTTACTTAGGAAGGTGGTCGCCTTCTGCATAGAATCCGTTTTCGTCAGCCTCCCATGTGACTGTGTAGGTCACTCCTTCCCATTCGTACGAGTATGATCCTTTTCTCACATAGTTGCCCGTCTCCGGTTCGTTTCCCGGGAACGAAGTTCCTTCTTCTTGAGATTGGATTCCGTTGGACGTTTCATAACTGCAGCACACAAGATAGCGTACATGAGCGCGACTAGATATGTTGAGACATTGCCTCCCATAATTATAATGAGTACAACAACTTTGATATTTTCAAGCTTGTATATCAGTTGTTTTACATCAAATTTGTTTAACATATTGCGTTGAATGAAATGTGAAATCAAAGAAATATTCCTAGTAAATATAGCCTAATGATTAAATATGTGTGAATATAGATTGAAAAACTACGAAATATGGATATTTCTTAGCGCATATGAGATCACCGGAAGGTAATGGGTTAATATAGATTTGTGTTGTTAAAATTGTGTTTGCTATTACAACACGTGAACTGTTAAAATTGTAAGCATTATTCGTTGTATTCGTTTTAACTGGCAAATATCGTATTGTCTAAAGATAGAAAGTTGGTGTGTTCAATTACTGAGGATGACAAGAGTTAGCAACTTGCCCCGATATGTAGGAGCCATCTTCGTTGATTTCGAATTCCTGGTTGACGATTTTATCGTCCGTCTGTGCTCGTGTACCCGTTGCCAATACAAGCAGAGTCAATGCACACATCAGCATCTGTATAATCACAACAGAAGAGAACACACAAACACACACACGCACGCACACGTATGTGCATCGTGTGATGCTTGAATAAGAATGTTTGGTGGTTGTTCGGAACGAAAATGATTAGCCAAAGATGTCCAAACAATATTTTTCAAGTATGCATTTGTGCCGGATTGCAGGAAATATAACACTATCAAGCTCATTCTAGACCAGTAGTCCGTAAACTTTTTCATTTTATTACCCATTTCCTAATCAGCCAACTCTTCATTTTCCAAAAAAGCGCTGAGAAAGTGAAAATAAACGAATTCGATAAAAAAACACGTTTCACCTTCTGTTCGATCTTTAATTCCCCCTGGCAACCTCTATTCTCCTATAGTGGGGAATTCCCCATATATTAGCAAGCCCTGTTCTAGACGAAACTGATTAGAGGGTTCCACATCACCCGAGATTTGCAGGAGCCTTTTGAGCAGAGCGAATTGTATCTGATTCAATGAATTGATATCTGATTCTGAATTTTATCTGATTCGAAAAGTGGTCTGATTCATCCAGCAGGGCATGACATAATAGGGTTACCTTCTTCCTGAGCTCTTCCAGTCAATATTTTTCGGCACCCATACGGCTTGTCCATAACAATATAATACATATCTGGGAATATTGCACTCACACTGAACGACGACATTCCGGAGCAGCTCGTTGGTGGACAGTTCTTTTGACTTGGCAAAACACCGAACACGTTTCAAGACACGCTGACAGACAGGAGATGAGACTATCAATGCGACTGCTGGCTTGTTGGGCGCCTTTTATATATCGGCAGAGCTGAAATGGACCAGCATCATCTCAAGACATCTTGCATCGGCTTAGTTGCACCTCTGTCTTCGCTCCTCTCTTCTCTGCTTCAAGCGGCGGTATTTCACAGTGGAGGATTATCGTCAAATGCGCCTTCACATCATGTATGTACGTCTGTGTGTGTGTATGTCGATGTGGTGAGTGCCGCTGAACCAGTATCTAGGTGTTTGTGTTGACGAGCTTTACCGATTACCTGAAGAGTAATCGCTATGTGCATTGCTCAGACCGCACTACTTCGTGCGAGCGTGTTCATTTTGCAGGTATGTGCGCTTGCATGTGTGTGTGTGTGTGTGTGGTGTGGCCTTGTGTGGGATTATCGACCTGGCTGTGTGTGTATTGGCACTCAAGAAGCGCACATCACGGTATTCCAGCGATGCTCCCGAGCGACGCTCAGACTAGGCTGTTGTCGTAACTGTCGCGAGACTCGTGCGTCGACATTGTCTTCGGCGCGTCACAATTGACAATCACCGGCACAACAGTCATTTACCAATATACACACACACATTAACGGCAAGTATTCTCGTATGTGGTGTTCCAAAAAGGTTCTCACTGGAAAGCTGGGAAATTAATGGTTTTGATCTTTTCTCTCTCTCTCTCTCTCTCTCTCTGGATATATATATACATGTCATTCACGGCTTTGCATTGTAATTACTGGTCTGTCTATACCAGAGCCGTTGCGAGGAATTATGCTCCCCCCCGAAGGCAACACTTGGGGCCCCCATTATAAATCATCAAATAATGAATGTATTTTTAGACATAATCACATAATACGTGAAGCAACGGGGCCCCTCAACATTCAGGCACCCCCCAGGCCGGGGGGTACGTGGGGCGGTTGCTACGGCTCTGGTCTATACTTACTGACGATCAAGACATTTGACTACAGTGGCAACCATTTGTTTTTTTCTCAATTTCAATTTCTCACTCTCAATTTCTAAAATTGATGCATTGATCACAAAATGAATAGTTGATGTGTTTGAAGATGTTGTTATTCGCTGACACACTCTGAGATAAGTAGGCGTGTCAAACTTGTGCTATTTAGTTGACGCCAAGAGTGACATCGCAACTCTGGTTCAATATTCAATTTCATCAGCCAAAATAGTCGTAGAGGTAACATCATATTCTCTACCGATACACATGCAAAAAAGTGTTCGGTTGTAGACTTCACACATACTTCATCAGTTTGAGACAGTTGCGACGCCAGGATTTTTACGGTGGGAGAGGAGAAAATAGACGGGAGCTTGGCGAAACATGAAGAACTAAATTCGAAATTTTCATGGTCAGCATTTTTGAGGGGCTTTGAGGGGAGCTTGGCGCATTTTGGAAGCCTTCAACCCCTCCCAGCCCCACCTTGGTGTTGCCACTGATGTCAGATATAGCATTTTGGTGCGCTCAAGTGGATTATTGAATGCAATTGTTTTACCTACAAAACGTGCAACATCGCTGTCACTTGTATTCACTACTGTTGAGCTTTTTCTGTCGCGCTGTGTATGTGATTGCTGAGTGGTCGCTAGGCTTGTCATGTCAATCGTAAAGCAAGCTGTCTAAACAATGGCCACCATCGGCGCTGACAGACAGACGGACAGACAGACAGCAGCGAGCAAATCCTCCGGTCCACTCCACTGTCACGCACGTCAACACAAACGCAAATAGCTTGTGCAAAAAGTCGGCTCAACAGAATGTTGCAGCAAGCGGAAGAGATCACCGATATGTCAAGTCAATCGTTGCCAGAAAAACCCAGAAAATGTTGTCTATTGTTTGTGTAAACAAAGTAATCTGGTTCGAACAAAGCGCTTGTAGCGGAAAAAACTCCCAATGATTTGTACTCAACGTCAATGACAGAGAGATGTCTTAGCACGTGTCTTGTTCAAGGTAACATCTTGACGATATGCTCATTGTAAATTTCTCGCTCATGTACTCCCAGATTGCACAGCAGTCGTTATATTTTGGGCGGAAATGCTCAGTTGACCTGTACTCAGAAGCCATGTTCTTGACATTTAGAGGAACATTTCCAGATGGCTCAGAATTGCATATATGTGTTGCATATATATGTGTATGGTTCCCTTCCTTTCAACCAGTTTTGTTTTGTCTATATTGAGCTGAACATATATTTAGTTGCAAATACACGTTTTTTGTTAATGCATTTCCCTCTTTTTGCTGTATGGTTCTGTTTGCACGTATTCTCGACAGCAGGTCAAGAACCAAAATTCAAATAACTAATACATAATCATTGTTTTAATATATCTAAAAAGCGTGCTATATTTAGGTTGTTCGGTATACTTTAATTTGTATTGTTGCTTTCTCTTAGTGAAGGATGAAATAGGTTCAAATATGGCTTCATTGTGTCATTATATGGTTGTGGTATTCTGGGCTGAAATTTTTTAGTTTTCTATACTTTTGATGCAACTGTTGTGATTGTCTTGCGTACAAAAGGTTTCAATTTTGTACAGCATCAACTATAATCATGACCAGATCAGTGGTGCTGGCGGCTTTCAAAAATATACACAAGGCTCGTAGAAGAGTGTTTTCGGGTGATGAGCACGCTCTTGGTGAAGCAAGGCAGAAAATCAATGACGAATACAGGAAGAAGATGTTTGTGAAGGACTCTGGCTCGATAGAAGAACTGGTGAAATTCTCAAATGAATGTGCTGACTTTATGCTCAAAGGGATTATCCAGGCAAGGCGGACGAATGAGGGCAATTATCGCTTAAGGGTTTTGCCTGAAACTCACAAGTTTGACAATATACCGTTTGATGAGGATAAGCATTATCGAGATCCGATTTTCGTCGGTCCCGTAAAAAAATGCGGCGATTCGTCTTGATTTAGCAAAGCAGCAACTATCTAGTTTTTGAATGTATATAAATGCGCGATGGACAATGTGTCTAATGTGTGTGGTGCATCCCTGCGATATTATTGAGTTTGGAGAGATAACTTTCCATGTAGATGAGTTATATGATACGAGGTTGTATACGAATAATTCGCGTCGATATGCACTCATAAAACTTATCGTTAAAAATTGTTTCCTTGATTGTTTCTAGACTTATATGATTTGTTTCTCATGAAAACTATGGTATGGAGTTTGTCAGCATGCTCAAGTTCCAAGGTTCTTAGGCACCATTCATGTGTTTTCTTGAACTGGACATCCGTAGCAGGTATGTTGCATGTGTTGTCAAATTTGGTCTGACTTTTGACATTTACGACCAGGTGTGTGTGTTGAATATACGGTGTGAATTATTGATATCACCATAATTCTCAACTTACCTCTTAGTCATTGACGTATGGAGTTGTATGCGACGTCCCACTGTGTGTCGGTTTCAGCGGTAACTCGATGTGAAGCAGAAATATTGTCGATGAAAAACCAAGCCAGGCTCGAACCGTGAGTTTTGACATGAGTTCAGCGTGTAAGCCACTGTTTTATGGGTTTTCTCCAATAACTAACTCATGTTCAATGTAGAGTATGTCAGTTTTTTTCCCGTTGCAATTGTGCTTAGTGGCTCCACGAATACTCCCTTTGTTTTCTCTGGCTACTCCGAGGTTTCATGGGATTCCACACGGTTTATCGGCTTGCTTGACTCTCCTCAACAATGTTGCAAATAAGTGGCCGTTATTTTGAATAATCGCATAGGCCGTGGTGTTTTACAGATCTATTGTTTTAAGTGTGAATGCATAATTACTTCAGTTGTGTTTTTCCACTGATACAACCGTCACCTGACATTATGCCTAGCCGCCATATATTTGCCTATTCATTTGATTTCTCAGCAAACTGATCCGACGATAGATTCACGCAAAGTGTTCTTGCAGCACTCTTCTTAGCTCGGCTTTCACGACGCTGTGTAGTCCGCCGACTAGGCGGCCGCGTTTGCCGCCATGAAGCTCTTCTGTCTCAGCGGCCACACCAACAAGCCGTGTCACGTTCTGCGCTTCAAACACTGCACTATCATGCTGGACTGCGCCCTGGATGAAACCTCTGTGCTGAATTTCTTGCCCGTACCGCTCGTTCCCAGCGCACGACTGTTGGCGCTTCCAGCCTGGACCCCCGGCAGTCGTGCTGGTGAGCTGGCGACGGCGAGCGCCGCCGAGCTGCGACGCGAGCTGCGAGAATGCGGCAGCAATGTGTTTGTGGACGCAACTCCCGAGTTTTGCCCGCCACACACGGACGTGCTTCTCGACCTGTCCACCGTCGACGTGATCCTCATCTCCAACTACACCAGCATGATGGCGCTGCCGTACATGGTGGCCGACGGCGGTTTCTGCGGCGTCGTCTACGCCACCGTGCCCACCATCCAGATCGGCCGGCTGTGCATGCAGGAACTGGCGACATTTGTCGAACAGAGTCCGCGGCCGCACCGCGCCACAGCCTGGCTTCAATTGGACAGTCGGCAGCTGCCGCCGCCGCTGGCGTCCGCTCACAAACCGCACCTCTGGCGGAGGCTCTACTCGCAGTCGGCCATTGACGCGGCGCTGGCGCTCATCAAGCCGGTCGGCTACGGCGAGAAAGTGGACGTTTTCGGCGCGCTGAAGGCGATGCCGTGTAGCTCCGGCTTCTGTCTCGGCTCGGCCAACTGGGTGATCACGTCCGACCACGAGAAGCTGGTGTATGTGAGCGGCTCGACGACGCTCACCACACACCCCAAGCAACTGGAGCAGTCGCAGCTACGCTCCGCCGACGTGCTGATACTGGGAGCGCTGACTCAGGTGCCCGTCTACAATCCGGACGCAATGATCGGTGAGTTTTGCGCCAAAGTCGTGCACACGCTGCGGGCGGGCGGCAATGTGTTGGTGCCGTGTGCCCCGTCGGGCATTGTCTACGACCTGATCGAGTGTGTCGCTCCGTATCTGGAGCAGCAGGGTCTTGGCTCCGTGCCGCTGCTGTTTGTATCGCCGGCGGCGCGGCATTCGCTCGCCTACTCCAACATTTTGGCCGAATGGCTGTCGCCGGCCAAACAGCAGCGTGTCTATCTGCCCGACGACCCTTTCCCGCACGGCCAGCTGATGAGCAGTGGCCGACTGCGACCCTACTCGAGCGTGCACGACGACGCGTTCGGAGCCGAGTTTCGGCAGCCGTGCGTCGTGTTTTGCGGCCATCCGTCGCTGCGCTGCGGCGATGCCGTCCACTTTATGGAGTTGTGGCGTGCCGGCGCGCACAACGCCGTCATTTTCACGTCGCCCGACTTCGCGTACGTTGAGTGTGTGGCGCCCTACCAGCCAATGTCGATGAAATGCTACTTCACGCCGATCGACACGTCGTTGTCGTTCGGTCAGGCCAACAAACTGGTTCGCGATCTCAAGCCGCGCGCGCTCGTGCTGCCCGAGCGCTACGCCGCCACCGCCGCCGCCGCCGCTGCTGCTGACGGCTCTACCAGCGCGTCAGCCAACTCGTCGACGGGCGGCGGTGGCGATTTGCAAGTGGAAACGCCGACCGGATGTCGGTTGTTGACGTTCCGGCGAGGCGACGTACTGACGTTGCCGGTGCGGCGGCGTTATGAGCGCGTCACCGTCGACCAGCAGCTGGCGTCGGGCGTAGTGATGACGGAGGTTGGGCCCGGTGGCACGACGGCCGCCACTGTAGTGGGAACGTTGTGTGTGCGCGACAACAAGCATCATCTTGCCGCTCCGTCGGCGACGCCGCCGGCCGGCGTGTCACGGCTCAGTCAGCTGTTGGCGTGTCGTCCGCGCTTCCACACGTACGGCACAATCAGTGTGCAGCAGCTGGTGACTGCGCTATCGCAGTACGGCATCTCGGACGCCAAAGTGAGTGCGGCTTACAACTCGATAAATGCATACTCGCTTGTATACACACACAGTTAGCTCATTGTCTCCCGGTGATTTCTTATGAGATCACTTGAAATTTATCATGTCTTGTAGTTTTCCGTCCGTAGTGACACATTTAATCACCAGGCCAGATTTATTGGGAATATTTATTTGATGCCCACGCAATGTTCTTGAAAATGTCGATGTAAATTTACCGATTTACAAGCTTTGAAACATCAAAGTTGTACTAAGCAAAATTATGGGAGGCAATGGCGTAAGCACACGCATTTACACGCGCACGCACGTACGCGATACGTACAGATTTATTGGGAATAGTTATTCAATACCCACGCAATTTTCTTGAAAATGTCGATATATATTTATCGATTTACAAGCTTGGAAATATCCAAGTGAAATTATGGGAGGCAATGGCTTAAGCACACTCATTTACACGTGCACAAACACACATGTATATTTGAGTTCAATAGCGTACGTATGGCGGGATTGTTCTTTTTCACACTTTGACAGTCTGTCAGTTTTTCCGGCTGTTTGGTCTTCGTATTTGTGTTTTTGCGAGGTTGTGGCGTAGACTCTGTGAACCAGGCTTTTTTGAAGCAATTTTGATTGTTTGAAACGATTTTAATCGCTAGATAGAACGGTTTTAGAGGGTTTTAATTTCACAAAGGTTCAGTGTTTCGTACCCGCTGTAATACGAGATATTTTACCACGCTGTTATATTTTGAAAAGCAGGGATGTTTCCAATGTGCGTGGAGGGGCTAAGGAAAATATGCCGAGGCTTGGCAAAGCATAGTGTGACCATATTTCGAGTATGTAAAATGAAGACATTTTAGTGCGTGCGCAAAAAATAGAAGTTTTTTTGTTGAAAGATTGACCTTTTTAGACACGGATCAAACCAATAGACACCCGCAAAGGGAACATATCGAATATAATTACTCAAACTATATAAACCGTGGACAATTGAATCATTTTTTACAAAAAGAACCCGGATATTTCGTACAGTCCCCAAAAACAGTACATGTCCGTGGTAGAGAGGATATATTTCCACTCTAGAATACAGCCAAGGATAATGTGGATAAGTATATTTCTGTCACACCGTTTGTGATATATCAGGTGGAGGAGACAGGGAAAGGAACGATTGTGCATTTACCCAGTCGTGACGTGCTCATTCAACTGGACACAAACAGCACTCATGTGATAGGCGATCCCGACGAGAAGACCAGGTGTCACGTGAGAGACGCTTTGCTGCAGTGTCTCAACAAATTCTGAACGTTATGCATGTCTTGTTTCGCTCCAATGAAATTGTGCAATTGTGTGTTGTTGATTGGTTAAAATTAAATTATATTATTCAATTCAATTGTTTATGTTAAAGTCCATTTATAAAATTCAATTCAATTAGTTAATGTAATTGCCAAAACAAAATTCACTTATTCAATTACTCATTCAATTTCACTTATTGTTAACATTAAGTCGATTATGACATTTAATTGTTTAAATTCAATTCAATTATTCAATTCAGTTGTTAAAAATAAATTCAATTGTTCAAACCAAGTGTTAAATTTAGACTCAATTATTTGCTTTAATTGTTAAACTTCGATTGTTCAGTTGTATATCAATAAAATTAAATGCATAAACGAAGTAATCATAGACATACACAATTGAATTGAAAATGTAAATTCAATTATTCGACTGACAACATCAAAATGATAATTTGATTTAACAATTCAGAACAATTTCGCAAATCGTTATGCCACTGTGTACAAGAGTGATATTCTTATAAGCCAGCAATACAGTTAATTTTTCCATTTATTTTGCTATATACATGATGCTCCATACACGTACACAAACATGTTTTGGTCCCTTTTTCCTCCCTTGGCAGTGTTATATATATGCGAGTACATAGATTAAAAATATACACCGAACATGCACGTATACAACAGCACATATATATTTGTGTGTGTGTGTCGATGTTTACATTTGTAATTGAGGAATTATATCTGAATTATATTCATAATTGAAGACAACACATTCCCTTCAGAGGAAGTCATGCGCAGCTGACAAGGTATACGTTGATATATCAAACTGTGGTCATGCGAATGAAATTCGCATCCTGCGTATGCAAAATTTTGTTCACATAATCATGCCAAAATATATGCTAGTGTAATAATTCCCGCCATATTCATACCTGTTGTTGTTGCTGATTAAATGTGAGTGTGTGTGGGATATATATTAATGCACACACAATGACACATACATTGATACCTACCTACTTTTAATAAATAAATAGTGTATGTACAAAGGGCTGTAACTAATGCGTAATTCTAATACACGTATTATTGACATACCACTATAAGGGCACTACATCTAGTAGCATCTAGTTGCTAATCTATATAATTTAACAATTTATTTATCATCATTATTATTAAATTATTATATGGGGTAATTTATTATCATTAAAATTTTCTTTTGATACGAGAAGTTTTTTATTGAGAAGAGGTATAATCGCAGAATCGGCTAATTATATTCCTGGTTCCGTTAAAATTCGTATCTGATCTGAAACAATATTTTTCTCATGAATCCTCACTTCGCACATATCCACTCGCATGTATGGTTTGAATCTATGTCGCATACATGTGCTATTCTGGTCTTATTCCCAATTGTTTTCCGACTGTGTGCTTTCTGGTGCCGGGGAAATTCCACACGCGAAAATCTCATCTTGAAGATTTCCGCTTAGACATTTTCACTTTGGATTGAATCATCCAAAAATTACCTATGAACATTGATATAACGCACAGGATCACAGATGAATTTCACAATGGCGACTTGAGAACGTTTTTGTAAAGATTTTATATGATATACAAGAGCATACAATTACAGTCCGCTATTATACAATTAAATATGCCTAAATTACCGACGGTTTAATAAGGTCGATGACTATCTCAACTTAGGATGGTTCATTGTTCGTGAATCAAAATTATTACTTCCTCTATTCCCCTTGGTCCCAGAATCTCAATGAAGCTCAACCTTCTAGGGGGAAATGAGGTTTTAGGCCTCAGGTACGTTCGGTCCCTCTTCAGCTCCGGCTTTCATAGGTTAACTAAGGTAGGTTTGAGTTAGGTTAAGGTAGTTGGGCTAGGTTAGTTACGAGTCTCGAGAGACGGAACTGAAGCGGGACCAAACGTACCCGGGACATAATATCCCTAGCTTCCCTTCTCGGCGGCTGTCTTCTTTGTGCAGGTGTTGCACGCCGATTGCGCTGTTCTACTGGCGACCAGCGGACAGAGCTGATTGCGTGTGTGAGACCACCTCGTTCCACGCCAACTCCATGTCGCTGGCTTGTGTACCGCTGGCACACACGGCCATGCGCAGCACAAAACGACGTCCGAGTCGTGACGGAACCAGGTGGATTTTGCCAGCGTCGTTGATCAAACGTAGCAACAACTCGTTGACTTCGTTGGTTCCCTATAGTCGTGTGAAATCAAATTCAATTAGGCGAAGGCATAATTATCTTCATTATTATCATTATTGTTGTTCTTAATATGAATAGAATCGATTAATGGGGTTAAATGGGAGTAAATGAAATACGCTGTGTGCTCTGATCATCAGCAGACAGAGATAAAAGTGACAACGTCAGAAAATACAGGCGCACTGGAAGTGGTTTCAGGTGAAATGTATGTGTGTGTGTATTTGTGTGTAATTGACCTTGAGTCTGAAGCAGACCAATCCAAGCACGGTGGGCGCGGCCAACTCGAAGCGCTCGTCTTCTTGTACTTTTTCGGCAAACATTTTTGCTAGGCTCACTTGGTGACGAACGTGCTGTCGCAGTCCTTCCACTCCGTAGAGCCGCATAACAAACCACAACTTCAATGAACGAAAACGTCGACCCAGCGGTATCTGCCAGTGCTGAAAATTAGTTCAGAGTATGTCCATACTTTAGATATTGCTATGATGTAGAATCTACATCGCATTGTAGATTACATGCAATTACTAGCGATATACGGCAATTTCCATGAAAAGGTAGAGGTTGCACATATGAAACTCGGTATATGTTGATTTCGATCAATGTAGGTATTAATATGATCCATAGGGCACTTTGGGATTGTACTCCAAATATCCAGTATGTTGTGGTCCTATACAGAAATCAAGCAATCAATAAAATGTTTTCCCATTCGGAAAAGAACAAAAACAATAGTGACAATATGTTGTGATTGGCGAGGCATAAGAAGCTTTAGGGTTTGCACTACCTCGAATCAAGAAATAGCAATGGCAACAATACATGTACATGGATGTAACATGTACATGGATACAAGCAAAATTCCTCCGAGGGAATGGTGAAATGATTAGCCCAATCTTATGCTCCATATTTGGTTCTGTTTGCTCACCCTGTAGTCGGGCACTTGGCCTTGTTTGTCGTGCTTCAAATACAGCGGGTCAACGTTGAACGCTTGCACCAGGTCGTTGGCTCGCTTCACCCACAGAGCCGAACAGTCAAAATTCACGAGCATCCACTGATAACATATCGACCAAATTCCACTAAGCTAGCAGTGAGCAAACTACGTTCCGCGGGGCAAATGCGGACCATTCAATCCAGCCCGCCAAGTCTCATAACATTCGTGAAGTCATCAAAACATCAGTTGCCTCACATTGAATTGTGATTAGACGGCTTTGAATTGTGACTAGTAGGTTGGCTAGTAGGTTCTACCTTTTAGCTCTGAAGTCTTAATAATTACTGTGCTTTGTAACAACTAGTGAAAAACGGACAAATTCTTTTGAAATCTATTTTGGCTCTCGGCACGATGTCTGAAAATCTGGCCCGCCACTGGCCTAGGTGAATTCCACGAGAAATTCCACATATTGTCACATCGAAATGGACGATATCAGAACTGTCCCATGAATCGGTGGCTCCAAACACTCCCATCAGGATAAATATTTAATACTACAGCAACTACGAAAGGTGAACGGTGCAAGATGACCCAATGGTCTTGTCGACCTTGTGTGGGTTGAAGTTGAACGAATCGGCCAAATCCACGCCGTGCATCAGATGTCTGAATTCTTCACATAAGAATGCCGTGCCAGCGTAGGCGGCATCCACGTGCAACCAGACCGAGTGGCGACGACACACGAGACCCAGCTCGTGCAGGTTGTCGAAGGCACATGATGACGTGGTGCCAAGTGTTGCCAAAACCTATCGCAACCACGAACGGCACCACTAAGTTATGTAGTTGGGTCTCACTAGACACGAAATGGAAGACAGTGTGTAGCAAACAATATTCACTCAATGTGTAGTGATGGGGTGGAGTGTGGTGTCCACTAGGGGCATGCGTTTATAAACAATACTAATGGTTCTATAACACTGTGCTTGTCCTAGCATTCGCAGTAAATTTGCAGTAGGTGATGGAGGTTTGACTTACGTAGAACGGTATGAGTCCGCGAGCAATGTCCTCCTGTATGGCCTGTTGAAGCGTGTCTCCTCTCAGCGAGAATTGGTCATCGGCCGGCAACAGGCGCATCTGAACTCCGGCCAACATTCCGGCGCGCTCCACCGAAGAATGCGCTTGGTCTGTTGGAGAGGTACGGTCGAATTATCAGTATAATCAAAGTGGTCAATTCATTAAGCATCTAATGATGGGAATTCATTTGGATTTCATCAAAGTGTGATGAATTTTGACGAATCTATTTTTCCCAAACTGTTTTCATCATGACTAATATCATATCAGTGATATGGCTATCCAATTATTGTACTTCATAAAAGAGTAGCACATTCTAGGAAGGTTGTCTGGTTTCTGGTGGCGTGGTGCAGTTATCCTTGCTGATGGTTCGGTTTCATACCTAAAAGTTATGTTGTCTCTATGTCTTTTCGGGATGTAATCATTAATGTACTGATAGTAGTGCGATAATAGCATATGACATATAATATAGATGCTTCTTTTTACTAAAATCAAGCTCGTCGCAAAATAACCCGCCGTTAATTAGCTCTAATTGAGGATTAGAGTACCGAACCCAGCTCACCGGACGTGTAGGCGACCAACTGAGCTCTGATTGCTCCCTGGCTCCAGTCGGGGCGACGTTTAAGAGCTCGGTGGACGGTGCAACGACGAGCACTCAATAGAGTGACCAGACTTGCCTCACTGGCAGTTCCCTGAATGACGCCGCCGCCAGAGCCGCCGCTACTCGCCAGGAAGTCGGCTGGCAGACCCAGGGCTCGTCCCAGCCAGTCCAGCATGGCAACCTCCAGCTCAGTACACGCAGGACTAGCGATCTACAGTCGCGCCGTTGAGAGAAAATGTGTATGTGTGTGTGTATGTGTGTGTGTGTGTGTGTGTGTGTGTGTGTGTGTGTTTGTGTGTGTGTGTGTGAGATGTGTGAAAAATGTGTGTGAGAAACAATGCCAGATTCAGTACTTCTGTTTGGTATATCCAAGAAATCACACAAAATGTGTGATTTCAAACTTCTAGAGCTCTTCTATTCCCAATGATCTCTCAGAACAACAAATTTATTTGTCTATAACTGTGTGAAAATATTGATCAATTTGCTGCCACTGTATCAATGGAATCCATGATAACTAGACTGTGAAGTCAACTGATATATAGATAAACCAAACCTAAGAAATGCTGATATAAATGCGACTGTGTAGACTCACCCACGTTGTCGCTTCGATTTTATAGACTCACCCACGTCTAACTGAAATGGGATAGACTCACCCACGTGAAGCCGATGCAGCCGATGGCGTCGGAAAGCATGTCGGCAAGGATGGCCGGGTAGGAATTGCCGGTGGGAAAGTAAGCGTGGAATTGTGGCGAGTGCCAGTGAGTGACACCAGGCATGATCACACGCTCCACGTCGGCCAGAACTCGATGCCAGTCCTCCGGCTGCTCGGGAGGATCGGCGGGAATCAACGGAGCCAGGTAGCCAGGCTGTACCAGCGGCAAAACTCGCCTGTCCGTCGATGCATAGCATTAGGCGTCAGCGAGATTCATTGGCAAAGTTACGATACAACACAATCGATAAGTAAACAGACCACCAGGATTAGGGCACATGGCACATGCAGTACATACTAATGCACATACAACAAAGACAATATATACCGACCGGTGTTAATCATGTATTACAGCGGCGAACACACTAGATCGCTCACCTATCACGTATGTTGGACAAATAGTCAGCAATGTAATCGACCATCTGTCTTCCGGCTTGTCGGAACATTTCAGCCGACATGCCGTACGTCTCTGGAGGACCAGGGCTGTTGTTACCGTCTTGTTCATTGGACGATACGTCTTGCGACATGCTGGCGACAAAATCCACACGCATAAGAGACCACAAATCAGTGACGACGCCAAGTGGGCGACTTGGTCGGGCTGAAACCCCCCCCCCCCCCAATGTGCCCAGTCCCTCCTGGGCCTCCAAAAAAACCTGACCATTAATATTTCGAGTGTAATTGGTCATGTTTTGCCAAAGCACCGCATCTTTTTTCTTACCCGGTCTCAGCCCTCCTCCCAACGGAAACCGCCTGGCGCCGCCACTGCTACAGATACGTGTGCAAAAATATATTGATGTCAGTGGCGCACCTGTGTAGAGGCGCAGGTGCCTAGACCCCGGGCGCGGTTTTTTGAGGGGCGCTAAATCAGTGATTCTAAAATTAATCAAGCATAAGAATTATGTTTACTCTAAATTTATTTATATATCTACTGTTTATATATTTTCACATATGTACCACTGCATTCCGTGAACAATACGTTTGAATTATACCTAACCACAAAAATTGCTTAAAAATTGAATTAATTAACGAACTGGGAGCGCCAAAACTTCAGGCTGGAAAGGGATACTAGTTTCAAAGGTCCGCCACTGCTTAATTCATAAGATGTTTTTCATTTACAATATCCGTGACTCGACTGGACATAATTCGCTTCCAAGTGCACGCAAAAAAGCGTGGGCCTAATGAATAATTTGAAGAATGTGGGCTACAGTTGTCTTTGTATTTCGTGTAACCAACGTGCCTCGATCAAAATCCATTACTTCATATTTGTATATAACTGCTAACACGTGTATATAGGAAAATATGCAGTTCAGAAAATAAACGCTTGGATTCGGTTAAAATCTTGCATTGCCTGCGAAAAGGTTCTCTTGCAGCTTGTGGATCGTTTGGGAGCATGACATTGTTCTGCTGGCAATAAAGCAGTAATTATCCAGGATTTTAAGCAAAAAAACTTCCAGCGCAGAATTATTATGAAAAATATACTTGGGGATTACACCGAATTTGTCAGCAGGTACTCATTTACACTTACTAACATTACTTTTTTAATAAATTTACTCAGTATTTACTCACCTATTAGTCTTTGATAGCCAAGCTGCCTTTGTCCACCGTACCGTTGTCACTCTATGACAGTGTGTGTCTTTGTTCGCCTCTCAACCACACTGTGTATGCGTGTGTGAGTGAGTGAGTGTGAGTGGGTGAGTGCGTGCATGCGCGCAGTAAGCAACAGGTCGCAAACGCGTGGAGGCACACGCCCTTCACTCATAAAACCATGTGACACACGACCAACGACCGTTGTCATCGATCCATACATACACACACACACGCATACACACACACATCGTTGCAGGCTCTGCAAGATGCGATGGACTCAACAGAGGTGTAGTCGGTGGCTAATGGAAAGAAATTGGAGAAAAGCTCATATAAAATTGACCGTGGCATAACGAATAGGCTGAGTGGCTGTAACAAAAACAAAAATATAAATTACAGACAGGCGCGCGTGGGCATCACTGCCCCACGCGCGCCTACAAGACGTCACACACCGATCGCACCACGAACCAGACTCCAGCTCACACCGTCACACACGGGAGCACAAACGGACACACACACGCACAGTCCTCACGCACACCGCCACAACCAATCAGCGGCGAGCCGGTCAATCGCTCGCCGCCGCGGGGCATGCACACTTCATGAAACGCATACATACAAACACATCACCAAACAACGCAAACACGAACGCAAACGCGAATCAAACACACACATACACACACACACTAAGCCACAGACACTCCAGCGCGCTCACACACTCTCTCTCTCGCTCACAATCACACCACACCTCCACCTGTTTTTACAGAAACATGAACTATAGAGCATACAATAAAAAAACGCATAACAAACAAACAAAAACAACCAAACCCGACGACGGCCTCCACCAGATGCACACACCTTGGCTGCGGCGAAGCGCAACACGGCAGGCCCCAGCATCCTCCACGCTCCCGCCTCCGCCCGTGCTCTTCAGTGCTCCGCCGCAGCCTGCCGTCCTCTTCATCACCGGCTGCTGCGACAGGGCACAACACTTCGACCCCAGCACCCACTATGCTCCCGTCGACTCCAGTGCTCTTCAGCACCCTGCCGCAAACAGCCGGGACGTCGCCGCTCACACAGGCCACACAGTCGTCGTCGTTCGTCATTTCTCCTCCGGCTTCAGCAGCTCCTTTCTCTCACATGCCATCCAGCACCAGCAGCCTCCACCAGCGATCTTCTATCTGCCGGCGACGAGTCTAACACCAGTGCAGGCGGGACGACGAGCAACCCTCGGCCACAGCTACCCCGCTGCTTCCTGCCGGCACCATGCTCTCCTGCCGTCCCCCTGCACACCAACCTGACACGCCGCCGGGCACCTCCACCACTTCCTCCAAGCCGCTGCTGATACTGGAGGGCACTCCGCTGCTGAAGCCGGGTCGCAGACAAAAAACCACTTCCAAACTAAAAAGGCCGAAATAACTTGTAGCAAAAACAAAAATATAAATTACAGACAGGCGCGCGTGGGCATCACTGCCCCACGCGCGCCTACAAGACGTCACACACCGATCGCACCACGAACCAGACTCCAGCTCACACCGTCACACACGGGAGCACAAACGGACACACACACGCACAGTCCTCACGCACACCGCCACAACCAATCAGCGGCGAGCCGGTCAATCGCTCGCCGCCGCGGGGCATGCACACTTCATGAAACGCATACATACAAACACATCACCAAACAACGCAAACACGAACGCAAACGCGAATCAAACACACACATACACACACACACTAAGCCACAGACACTCCAGCGCGCTCACACACTCTCTCTCTCGCTCACAATCACACCACAGTGGCTCTCATTGAAAAGATACTGAACTGAAAGGAATGATCGAATAAACTAGCCGTGGTTGGCTGTATTCAGCGCAAAATATATAAGGAGTGTCAAAAAGATGTAGAGTGAACGATAATTTGAAAACTAACGGCTTATTTCCAGGAGGATGAAGGCTAGTGAAGAAAGAATCAGATGAAATATACAATAAATTAGATAAAATTATCAAGTAAAAATGCTGAATAAAAGTGTATATATAAGTATATATATATATATATATATATACAATCTGTGTATACTTAACTTTGCCACCGGTATGTGGGTTGCTTCAGTGGATTTTCTGACCGAACGCATTCTGACGCACACGCACATACTGTATGTTCATTGTCAATCGTGTGTCTGCAGTTTCGTGACAAGGGACGCAATGGCACGGAAAATTGGCTTCATTCGTTCGTGTGTGCTGGTGTGTGTGTGGGGGTGGGGGTGACAGAGAATAGGCACGTTTCTCTATGATTAAGCACGAAAGTGTCTCCCCCAATCGAAGTTGTTAGTGTTCATCTGCAGTTTCTAGCACAAAGGGCGTTGGGAGACGTGACTGTTTCGTCTGTTTCGTGACTGTTTCCGTGATCTGTCGAACTGTTTACGAATAAAATGTACACACACACACACACGCACACACACAGATGGGATTAAGGCATAGATGCCACTTGACTAAGTGTAGTTTTTCTACCGGACTCTTCAAGGAAGTAAAGTGCATTTAGAAATGGCTAACTATGGACATGTTTTTTGTGTGTTTAAATTTGATAATATTTTGAAGGCATATTGGCAAATGTCGAATTGTGTAGTTTTTTATGGGAATGTTTGCAACAGATAAAAACATACTGTGCAACAGATGAAATACATCAAGGCGCATGTATTGACAAAACATGTCGCGTCACTTTGTTTACAATGTCATATGAATATGAATATGTAGAACTAGCGAACTGATATTGATTGTATGTGATCATCACACAATAGTGCATATATGTATAATTCTGACAAAATTGTGTCTGTCTAATAATGAATTTATGTTCAGAAAAGCCCAGAATAAATCCATCTAAATTAATGGCCCGCATATAATAATCTGCGGAGAATTACCCAATGGCTAGGAATGGAGGGGTTGTTAAGTTGGAACTTCCCTCTTTCCCTCTTTCATCAGGTGTCCCCCAGGGCTCATCACTTGGTCCTATCCTTTTCAACGTTTACATGACATCTCTATGTCCAATACTACGAAATTTATATATTCCTTTTCACATATACGCAGATGACGTTCAGTTCTTTCTTCCTCTGTCTGAGCAAAACTATATTCCTCATATCATCAATAATATCTCAGCGTGGGCTTCTTCTCGTTCGCTCATAATAAATTCCTCAAAAACTCAATACATCGTACTTCACCCGCCTAAGATCCATCCTCCTCTATCTGACTTTCCTCTTTCCTCATCAGTGCGTGACCTCGGTGTCTTACTAGATCCGCATTTGTCATTTCAAAAACATTTTACTTCTACAGCTGGCACCTGCCGTCTAATCCTTCGAAACCTCTACCTCATCCGTCCCTACATTGATTCATCAATTGCACAATCTCTGGTATCTGCTCTCATCATTCCTCGTATTGACTACTGTAATTCACTGTTTCTTCATCTTCCACAGAAGTCACTCAACATTTTACAATCTATCCTTAATCAAGCCTGCCGCTTCATTCTTCGCCTTCCTCCGCATCATCCCACATCATCCAATCTACGTGATCTTGGTATTCTTCCTATTCCTTATCGCGTTCAACACAAAATCTGCACACTCACCTATAAACTCTTGCATTCTCCTGACTCTCCACAGTATTTACTTGAACTTCTTTCTCCACATCCGTGTCCTCGTGATACAAGACAAACTAAAATCCTTCTTGAACCTCGTTGTCACTGTGAATCTTCTTGGTTTACACGCTCCTTCCAACACGCTGCTCCTCGCATATACAATAGCCTCCCATCTCACCTACTGTCCTCTCCCTCGCTTAAATCCTTCTCGAAACAGCTACATTCTCACCTTCTTTCACAGTTGAATTAAACATATTGCATGTATTGAACTATTTGAATGCTGCTGTGCAATTTGATGGCTTGTATGTGTTTGTTTTTTAAATGTATATATGTGTATGTATGTGTGTGTATATATATATATGTGTGTGTGTATATGTATATGTTTATGTATATATATATAGCCTGTTGGAGGCTCAATACATTGAATTGAATTGAATTGAAACTTCAAGGTCGGACAGAACAGGACAACTATGTGTGTTTTCATTAAATACGAATCCGTATATTTTCGTTTCTAGTGACCTCCTGACTAGTAATTGGATGGAACAATTGAATTGGATTTTTAGCGCTTTTGTGGAAAATGAGGGTTGGCTCAATAAGAAGTAGGGAATCAGAGAAAATAGTCTACGGACCACTGATCTAAATTGTCCAATCCATGGGTTTTCACTGTTGTTAATTCCTGTTTTACCTGATGCTCTCATCAGTGGTGGATATTGAAAGTGCTGCAATTCTGTGAACAATAAGGCTCTCTATGAACATAGGCGTTGAGTTGTGCTCGAGTATCTGCCGAGCTATTCATTGGCAAAGTGGCAAAGTACCTTGGATTTCACCAATGTGTGTTCGCGTGGCATTCAACAGAGCAGACATTGGCGGATCCAGAGGGGACTCAGGGGCCTGAAACCCCCCAAATGTTTCCATCCACTCCTCATCACCAAAAGGTTTATCAAAAGAGGTCAAAAACAATTATATTTTTGTGTAGAATTAGTTTATATAAGCATTGTCGCAAAGACGTTTCATAATTATGCATATACATGACTGATCACCCCCAAAACTCAGCCACCCAAATTAATAAAGTCCCTCCCAAAATTGCACTCGGGATCCGCCACTGAGAGCAGACAGGATTATTAATACCAGTTTAATCCAGTTCTAGCGTGAATTCCACTTGCATTCGTAAACAGCTTAGTGCCTAAACGTGATCTTCAGTTCCAAGTTATGCATCTGTTATTTTCGGCTGTTCCAATGATTCCTTCACATCCTTATCGTCCAACGTTTTGTAGTGCCCATTGGAATGTTTCTGAGCAGCCATTGGAGTCCCCTGAAACATGTCTTCAATCTCTGACAGCGTTTTGCCCTTCGTTTCGGGTACAAACAGACAGCCTAGCACAATGAAAACACTACAAAGCGCCGCGTACGTGAAGCACAGACCGTAAAAGTGCAGACTATCGCGCAGCTGAAAGAACGTTTTCACGATGGCAAAGCTGGCAATCCACATGCACATGCTCTGGATGGGCGAAATGACCGTCCGATAGTGGATGGGGATCACCTCGCCCATGATGCACATGCCCACAGGACCAATACCGATATTGTAGACGAACAGCGCCACTGAGAAACACAATATGGCCACCCAGTCGATTACGATCGCACTGGACGACAACAGGCTGGTGACGGCCATGGCGCACCAGCACAGACCGCACACGCTCATACACACGAGGAACAGCAGTCGTCGGCCCACTCGGTCGAGCAGAGCGAAAGCCAGCAACGAACCGCACGAACTGAGCGCTGCCACAGCCACAGATGCCTGCAGTGGGTCCACATGTCCACCAACTGCCGTGAACAAGTCGTAGCTGTACAAATGGATCGCCGGAGTGCCCGACGCCGCCTTACATACGGTCACAATGATACTTACGGCTAGCGGCATGTAAAAGCCGCGAAGACATAGGTCACGCGCAGCAGGAAGGTCTGGGTTCTGGTGCTGCCTGGCTCGCTCTCTCACTCGCTCCAGCTCAGAAGCGTCCGGCTGCACCGTATTGCCCTCCTTGTCGGTATCGGCGCTGAAGAAACGCAGTGCTTTCAGCGCCTCGGCGTCCCGACCATGAGTGACCAGCCAGTTGGGCGTCTCAGGCAGTCTCCATAGTAGCAGTGGATAGATGCCAGCCGCCACCACCACCACGCCGCCAATTTGCTGCCAAGTCATCAAGAAACCCATGCAGTAGACCATAATCAGCGCCACATTGATGCTGAGCATGCCGGAACCGACCAGAGTTCCGCGCAGCTTCGGCTCGACCGTCTCGCTAATGTAGACATGAGGCATGGGCAGCACAGAGCCCATTGCCAGGCCGAGAATTGCGCGTCCGGCGAGCAGCGTTGCGACGTCCGGCGGGAAGGTGATCATCAGAGCGGCTGGCAGCATTGCCAGCGATACGAGCATCAGCGACCGCCGACGTCCGAACGCCAGCGCCGGAGCCTGCAGCGGAGTGCCGAGAGCGATGCCCAGCAAGAAGATGCTGCCGATCCACGAGGCCTGTTCGTCAGTGATGTCCAGACCGGTGGTCGGGTGGCGCAGCTGCGGCAGAGCGGGCGTAGTGTAGCCCTCGAGAAGGCCATACATCACCAGCATATAGTTGGCAACGACCGTGCCCAAATACTGCGAGCGACTCACAAGCATCGACACACACACACACACGCACACACACACAGACACACACAAACACATACACGCACACACACACACATACACGCACACACACATACACACACAGACACACACCCACGTTTGTTATAGTACTTAAATGCTCAAAAATACCTACTGCTCACCTTGCGTGGGTATACATGGATTTATCGATCCTTAAACTGAAAATCGGCCAGCTGAAGCGTTGAGATCACTTTGCTGGAAAATCATTGCTGTACATTTAACATTAGTGAATTTATTATAGGCTTAGGCAAGACATTGCACGCGAACATTGGAGAAACAATAAGTATAAATGAATGTAAGAATGTTGATCAGGAGTGGAAAACTTTCTGGATGATCACATCTGGAATCTGGTCGACATTATCGGGGTTGACTCAGTGAAATAGGAGGCTTGCCTTCCATGGCCTAATGGAACACCGGAGCTACAACAGCAGTGTTTCCCAACTTTAGGTCGCCGGTCGCTTTTTGCTCTCCAAATCACATGCGCACATTGAGCACAATATCTTGTCGCAAAACTCTAAAGGCTTGTCAAACATACACTGGGCATCGACTTTGGACTTTTGTCTTTTGACTTTGGACGTTAACAGCATATTCCCAGCACAGTGAATGACGTGTCTACATATCGTACAACCAATGACCCACGTGTCACAAAAAACCTGGTTTGCTCTGGACATTGCGGCAGTGTTGGCGACCAAGAACAGCAAGAAGCTGCGTGCCCAGACACTGGCTTGGTATCAGAACTGCAGTCATTTGAGCATGCAAGTGTGCTTGCGTGCTTGTGTGCTTCTGTGCGTGTGTGCGTGTGTGTGTGTGTGAGTACACATATGCGAAAAGCAATCATGGTTGCCTACACAGGTGTGCACTTGAATCGACCGAGGCCATTACAAATGAACAATGAATAATTAGTGAAGATAATGTTACGAGATACGAGATGTTTACGACCTAATGCCTCGTCGACCAACTACTGTGACATTGTCGTCCACAGAATTGTATCTGACCAGTTGCTTTTAATGCATGCCGTGTCTAGTGCACTTGTAATCGCATTGCAGCATAATTAGTCGTTAATTTTTGTCAAAAATTTATTTATTTTCATTACACATTTCATATTTTTCATTTGATTTAGTTATTCTTATACTATATAATATTTACTCATTTTACAAGATTGTCTTGCATTATATTTTTAATATATTGATAACAGTTTTCTTTCTTATATGAGTTTATTCGTCTATTTGTCTATATTTGTACTTTTTTCAGCTCGCCACTAGTATTTCTGGCTGATACACATTGAATTTTATTATTAGCGAAGACCAAATGTATGTTGCCAGCTGAATGGAGTCAGTGTGCGTTGCAAATTGCACGCATATTTTGGTAATCAAAACAGAGAATATGATATTGTAGTTGGCGCGGTGTAAACAGATATATTGTTATTCAATTTACTTGTGGAACTTTTTCAGATGCACGTGCGTGCTTGTGAGAAATTGTTGCGCGAGCTTGATGGAAAAGTTGGTTGCGAGGTGGCATTATGATTTCTAATATATTTTGCCGACTAACTTGGCCAGTTGCTATCGGAGCAAATTGCTAAGTCAATTGATGTTGATTGGCTTTGTTTTTCTCACGTGGCTTGCAAGAAGTCCCTCACACTTTGATATGGATCAGAGGCGGACCAAGCAGAACATCATAGCTCCCTTTAGATATCGACAAACTCGAAAACGCATACTCCTTAAATGTTTGTGACTGTATGTATATGTTTTTTCAATATCTACTTGCATATATTTGCCTATCTTCGGGGACTATGGATATTGGCTTGGCTCATATACAAATGTTAACATCTAAAGACTATCATGCTCAATGCATTGGTGATATCTGAATCTATACATCAGACTGTACACTATGGTACAACGCATCAAAAAGCCCAAAATATAATGTAAATACTTTAATATACTAAAATGCATATAAGTAAAAAAATTGAATAAATGATTGTATTGAATAAATAAACAAATAATATTTGCCTTTGACACCACAAAACTGCGGCTAAAAAGTGCAAATGTTTTATTTGAAAGTATATATTGATGTATATCTTTTATATAAACAAACAAAACACAAAAAACCGAACGAAAACGGGTGCATTGGTGTTTCTTCATAATTAAATCACTTAAACTAATCGCACATTTATGAGCGCAATTGATGAGTACCACATGAATCAACCTGCAACCAACCGCAAGACATTCTTTCCGTCATGGCGAGCATTCCTGTCAGGCTGGTGAGTCTGTGAAGCGATTGCCTAACGGTAGGCAGGACGAATGTCGGCTATGCGCAACTGGAACGCATGACTGGGTGAGCGCGCGCGTTTCTTTCACAATCGCCTCTGACACGCCGCATTTGACTGTGTATTTAAAGATGCGGCAACATATGTATGTCTGTCTGTCTGTATGTCACATTCTATGTGTGTGTATGTGCGTGTGTGTGTGTGTCATGAGCGGATTCAGCAAACATAATTTCAGAGTGCAGTGTAGACTGTCTCTTTGGATTGTGATTCAAACACTGAATTTCGTTTTGCCATGCATTAAAAAATGCACCGTCAAAATATGTTTGCGTAGAAAAACACTGTTTGAGTCAATATGTATAGTTTTCTTTTTTCTATTAGCACACACAAGCATGTTATTTCTTATTCTGCAATATTAACCAATGTAATTGATTGAAACCTTTTATTTAGAGAATTACGCCTTTTTGCCCCATCCTAGATCCGCTCAGAGCATGTGTGTGCGTGTATGTGTGTATGTATGTGTGTGTGTGTGTGTTATTGGATGTATGACAAACAGACTATAGGCCCCACCCCCCGCACCGCTTGAAAAGTGGGAGGGGCGCTGATTGGGCCGAGCAGCTATAAAAACACCAACGCTGGGCAGATGTGATCATTGAGAAAGACCGGCTCATCCTGATTGTCTAGTCATGAACAAGTTTGTTGCAGCTTGTGTAAGTTATTCTAAATAAAATTTCTTGTATAGATAATGCTGCCTTCTATGGAATACTCTCAATGGAATAGATAGAATTGTTATCATGTGTTTTGATCTTATCGTTTTGACGTTGTCACGCCTCAGTTTTGCCATTGTTTGCTAACTTGCAAATTGCGTTAATGTTTCAGGTTTTCCTTCACGTCTTGCTGGCGGTCAATTGTGCTCATATTCCTTTACGGCGTCAACAACAGGTCAGTTTTTCTAAGTGTTTTTGTGATGAAAATACTAGATGATTAGAGAGAGAAAAATTAGGATAATTTTTTTTGGAGAAAGTGTATCTAAATTGTGCTCGGTAGGTAATATACTTTCAAGGTTTATTATCATTATTGTTATTATTATTGTTAAAATAGTTTAATATTGTGTGATGGGAAGAGTGAAAACAAAAGGAATTGATGGCATTGAAAAGGTGCAGATTCAAGTATGACTGCCAAATATGACTTGGTAAATCGTTTCCGGCGAGCGTATGATTATAAACAAATGTCCGGAATATGAAGGGATAAGTGAGAAATCTTTGAATGAAAATTCTCGTATAC
Source organism: Sacculina carcini (assembly GCA_916048095.2). Classification (NCBI taxonomy): domain Eukaryota; kingdom Metazoa; phylum Arthropoda; class Thecostraca; family Sacculinidae; genus Sacculina; species Sacculina carcini. The sequence continues at coordinate 8,613,634 of OU696574.1, read as the reverse complement.
GCCGTGAAATTTCGTGTGATATCAGGTACCTTTCCCGTCGGCTGACAACTATGATCGCACTTATGATGCCATCTTTGGCTCTTACGCGCCTCAGGAGTCCTTGGCCGAATCAAGACTTAACAAGCGCTTTGAGCAGTCGCCTGACGACGAATCTGTGATGACATCCACTGAGTACCGGCAAGAAAACACCAACATCCCGAACATGGATGATGTGGACCTTCGTCATGGCGCTCCTCAACTGTCCCGCCGATCAGCACAACCTGCTGTCTCACCATCAGCTCCTCAGGAATTGTTGGAGAAACGACAGTCGCCTGACGATGCAGCTGTGATGACATCCACTGAGTACCGGCAAGAAAACGACAACATCCAGAGCACGGGTGACATGGACCTTTACCAGAGCGGCACCGAATTGTTCCGCCGATCGGCACTGCCTGCTGGACGTCCACTGGCTCCTCGGGACTCGCTGGACAAACGACAGTCCCCGGCCGCGGTCTACTACGAAGCTGAGCCGCAGGACAGCCAAATGGCGGCGGACAAGCGGGACGGAGATGACGGTCAGAACGCCCTCTACCAGGACCGAATGGCCGACTACGATGATAGCAGCATTGTAGACGCTGCCGATCGTCGTAGTTACCAAGAACAGCCTCAAGAGCAGTCACACGATCTGCATTCACCCTACTATTCCGGCCTGCACGTGAGTGATTGCAACGTTCGTCGAATTTTGCAGCATCGTGGAGTAGCAGTGTAGTAATTTTGTACATGTGAAGACTTTTCTCTTTTGAGCTTTCATACAGATATTTGGATAAAGTTCCTGAATTAACGCATACTATCAACGCTAAATTGATATCCTACAGTATTTTCACACATAAGAAAAAATGTTCACTTCAAAGTCTCATATAGAATGGGTTATTGATGAAGCACATGCCTGCCCTCTCATGACTTATGCCACCAATCATGTGCAATACTGGCATTAGATTTTGATCATTTCACAATGCATGAATTTGCCACTCCAACAGCCGGCGGGTGTGCAAGAATTCAATGAGGCCGTGCCCGAGCCAGTCGAAGACGGCAGCTACGGTAACGCAAAGCGACAGCGTCTCGAGTTCCAAATCCACGGACTACAAGGTCCCAACAGCTACCGTTTCGGCTACGACACTGGCAAAGGGTGAGCACTCGCAAACACAAACACACACACAAACACACAGACACAAACACACAGCGAAATAGATGCCTGTAGACCCTAGCTTTCTCATCCCATATGTTGTAGCCAAAGCATCTGTAAGGACTTGGATAAAATAGATATCGGAACCGATCCAATGAATGTGCCTTTACGAAGAGTTGGGACTGAACTTATTCCTCACGAGTACGTTAATTGGAAACAAAATATTTCAGTGTCAACTCGACTAATTACTATTATTTAGCTGTTAGCGAAATAAGCAGTAGAAATACGTATAACAAAAATAAAGTGATATTTGTAGGGAGAACAGCGTCTCTGTGACCTTTGACGATACAAACCACTAGGGGGAATGGATCTAGGAATGTTCAAAGGTACGAGGTCCAAGTATGTGTTCATATATATCACCACATAGCTATCATGTATCTTGGACCAGAAAGACGGAGATAGAGAACGGACTCCTGGACTCTTTCTGAAGCGACATATAATGCCAGATGTTATGTGGGAACTATGACGCCAAAGCGTACAACATGCGTCACTAAACACACACACACACACACACACACACACACACACACACACACACACACACACACACACACACACACACACACACTCTCACTGTTCATTGCGACCACTTTCACTCACACCTGTTCACTCGGAACGACCAAAAGCCACAAGCCCGCCTTTGCTTGCTTTCCTTATTTGCCTCTCACAAAAAACACACATATATACACATTCACATACACACGTGGATACACAATGTGTACATTACAATCTCACACATGCACACATGTGTGGAATACATACACATCCATGCATAAACTCACACTTACGAATTATGAATGATTTAATGATAAATAATATCAGTCATATTCATCTGTTAAATAGTAATATAATTTGATTACTATTATCAGTAATATTATTAATATATTTACATTATTATTATTTGATTATTATGAAAAATCTGTTCCCTTTAATTTAATATTTATTCATTAACAATTTGTGTTTACACACTTGCATAGGCTTGTAAAAACTTGTCGACTTTCATTACTTTACCATATACAGAACACCATATTCTTCCGAATATTTTAGTGTCAGACAAATACACACGTTCATAATTAAATGTATTAATGTAATGTAAATGTATTCATTTGTAGAATAAATCAGACAGGACTCATTATTTTCTTTAATAGTAAAATTATGTTCTAAGCTGACACTCAAAGAAGAAAATACAAGGTATCAATACAAATTAAAGGTATATCCTAAAACAGACGAGTAATTTAATCAAGATTCTTAATTGGAATATACTTATACTTATACCCGTAGCAATATATCATTTTCATTGTCAATTGCGATTTTCCACGCAGATTCAACCGTCAGTTTCGCTTTGAAGAGCGCGACAACTATGGAAACGTGAAGGGTCGCTACGGATTCTACGATAAACACGGTAAACTGCAGGTTGTCAACTACACGGCCACTCCCAAAGGAGGATTTCACGCCGAGGGAGACTTCGGTAAATACCCGAACGTCCATAGTTAGAGCATGCGGACCTCAACACAAGAGACGACCAATGTTATTCTTTATGGTCGAACGCAAATCACACTTCTAGCACTGTTATCCAATTGGTATCTACACTTACTCGTTAACCTTCGTCTACACCAGGGGTTCTCAATCTTCTGATGATTACATACCCCCGATGGATTGTCGAATACCCCGTTTTCTTGATTGTTCAAATCATTATCTCAAATCCTATTATTTGCCAGTATGTCTTCCAGATCCACGAGTATTTCAAGCGCTTGAATTTACTGTACTTTATTCAGATGCGCATTACTCGGAAAAAACATAATCCTTGACAATTGTATTATTTAAAAACCATTGATAATTTATTCCAGTAACCAGAAATCGGGTCCCAGACTCATACCTCCAAGGGTAAGGGATACCACCGGTTAAGAACTCCTGGTACACACTTTACGTTACCGCTTGTACTCTAAGCTCGTGCGGTTACGACATGGTGATAACGAGTACGCGCCCTGTAGCTAGTACCGTGTTGTTGTTTTTGTGTCTCTGAGTTTCTGAGTTGTTTATTGATTGTGATCTAGACGTGTTTGTTTATTTGTGTTTGTCCGTTACCGGCCTTGTGTCGAAAAAAGAAGAAAGAAATACACATGGTGTCAATACTTCGTATTAAAACAATTACCCGTATGTTTCCGCGTATAAGCGTCCCCTTTTTGCTTTAAATTGCCACTATAGTCTCAGAACCAGCGTATACTGTTTTTCCAGAACTTTTGCCAAAAAAGTGAAGGATCCTCTTAAAAACAAGGTTCTCTTTTACACGAGAACATACGGTAATCAGTACTTCCGAAAAGTACATCGTTAAAAAAGTTCAAGTGTAATATTCTGCAGAGTTCTAAGCGTTGCTAAAAAAGAGACTGCTCTTACACATGTATTTTAGATATTTTACACAGGCGCATACACATACACACACACACACGCACACGCGCACACAAACAGGCACACGGACATCAGCGGTGTGTCAAATTCATCTGATATCCATTCAACCATCAAACATCGAGCCAAAAACACCGACACAAACAAACAAGACACAAGGAGTACATAAAAAACACAAACATATTGGCGTCTCCGTCCAAAAAAAACATAAAAAACTGCCGCCGGGCCAAGTATGAAGAGAAAACATTTGGAAAAACATGAAACACTCAGACCAGACCGAGGCTTCTGCAACATGTTGAAACACATGTTGCAACACTGAAAACAACATTGAAAAACACCTCAGAACACATCGCACATTCACACGAAAACACAGCAACAAGTCTGACAAGCTCTGGAAAACAACGATATATATATATATATATATATATATATATATATATACACAAACGCATGCGCATTTCACGCAAGCTCGAGAAATTAAATTAATTTATACATGTGCAACCGTTTTGAGGATAACAAAGAACTATAATGACAAGACACAAAAGAGATTAGAGAGAAAAAACATAGCGCACAGCATAACGACAATCAACAAAGTGTACTCAAAAAGACAATATCAATGTGCTCGTCAAATACGGTGCCGTACGAAATCGGCGAGCGCATTGTAATTCAACGATAAAAAGTTCACAAAAACAAAACGGCAAAGTACACGAAAAATTAGGCGGACTCTGTCGAGGAATGCTTGAGCAGACAACATGAGAATGTTGAAAATTAATCGAGATACATTTATGCAACACCAAGTCACTCTGCAACACGGCAACAACAAATACAAACACTAACATTACTCCGGAAGCATTCAATAACAAACATACGTGCATTAGCAAACATAGCGCAAGAAACGAACCAGAATGTAGAGAATTTACGATGAAGAAAAAAGTATATGTCGTACAAAAAAACAATGTGAAAAAAGGAATAAAAAACAATCCTTCCCGCCAATTTTCAATAGCACACACACACACACACTCACACATACACACAGGACATACAACGCGGAGACTTACAACCGTAATAGCAAGTCTACTGAAGGTAAATAGAAAGAATGTCTCCTGGTTTCACGAACGAAATTCAGCAGGAGGTTTCTTCGAATAATGCCAATAAATTCGACAAAATCTGTGCCGACGACTTCTATTCGGGTTTTGGGTTGATAATTTTCGTGCCACTTGAAAAACGACAGTATATATAATTTATTATCCGATTATAAAGATAAATTCATGCAAATAGAGTCAATAACAATTTGTTAACACTCTCTGTGTAACTCTCTTAAACTTTCTACATTTCAGAGAAAAACTAGACCCGCAAAACGACCCAGAACAGCCTCACACACGCCAAGATATGCAGATAACATCATCAATTGTCGCACTGCGTTTCTGTATCAAATATCAGCCAATGTGGACGGCGAGAATTGCAGAAGCAAACGGCACAAAACACACACACACACACACACACACACGAGCATACACACACAGAAAGAGAAAAATAGCAAGATAGAAAGAAAGCACTTGGATCATTGAAATCAAAAACACACCCATATAGTCTACAGCACTAGTACAAATTTCACAGGCAAATATGCAAATAAACACATACACACACACACATACACATACATACATATTGAGGCAAGTGAGATCAAGCCATGAACTACACGTATGAGCATTTATATACTTATGTGTGTGTGTGTATATATATATATATATAGAAATAACCCAGATAACACAATACACCAATAATTAATTCACACACCGCGCATATTGCGCTCTCAAATAGCCAAATAGCAATGTGTGACCCATTAGCAGTGCAATACAACGTTAAACACACACACACACACACACACACACACACACACACACAAGTGCGTCAGATCGTAAGATTTTAGCTAAGACGACCTGCAGACAAGATGCAAGTAAGTCTCGAAAGGAATGCCTCGGGAAAAATAGACTTTATCAGTTATACATACCCACATACAGACATTACACATTAACACACACACACATACGCACATTAAATCACACATACACATCAACACACGCGCACGAATCATGTTGACTTGAGTACTGTAAAGGGGCTTTCTATTGGGATATGTTGGGATGATTATTGATTTTGAGTGACTTTCGTCGTGTCTTTCACACGTATAGCTGGAGGTGTTTCAGGAGGAAAGACACCGTGTTTTTCCTGCTGAAACACCTCCAGCGTCCATGAGACTAAGGACAGAGCAGGTAGTAGGATGTTATCTCTGGAGTTTCTCAGCATCGTCTCGATGTGATAATTATCAGACCGGGACGATTATAATCGCTTTATAAGCGATTATAATCCCTTCTCAAGAATTCTCCTCATACCGGAGCGACAAGACTGAGCTGCAATCAAACCTCCATCTATATAAATAAATACACTTCCGGAGCGCACAGTATTTTTACCACTTTTTAACCATATTTCATATATTACATCTATTACCCGTATGCCGGAGACTCAACACAACACCCGGAACAACAGCTTGTAAGAATTATATGAGGTGACATTCCATCGCATTCCATTTCATTCCAGAACTTATTGTGTAAGGACAAGACCACTCGCATACAAGCGTCACCAGCGTTTGTGTGTGTGTGTGTGTGTGTGTGTGTGTGTATGAACGAATATCTGTGTGTGTGTGTGTGTGTGCGTGTGTGTGCGTGTGTGTTTGAATTTTTGTGTGCAGGTTCGAGCGCGCTGATACAAAACGTCTGCAGTGTGCGTTCCAATTTTGGCCGCTAGGTGGCAGCCCAGTTCTCGGTGAGTCTGGCGCGCTTGTGTAGTGCCACTGGCGGCTCATAGGTGGCGCTAGCGGCGGTGTTAGCCACGCCCTCCTCGCACGCGCCCTGTGACGTCATCACACAAGACACAGGCACCGCCCCGGGCGATGACAAGCCCGTAGCCGCCGGGCTAATAGCTGTGACACACACACACACATACACACAAATGCTAATATAAGCATGTTTAAACACGCATAAACACACGTTCGCACTCTTCCCAGTTCATTTTGTTCATTGATTTCAATAAATAACTATATCTATGATTATTTTGTTTTACTCATTCATTTATTCATTTATTTTCATATTTTAGACTCATCAAAATATTCTGAATGTATTTCAATTTTCCAATGCCACTCTGAACTTGCAATTTTCAACCTGAAACAATAACAAAATTGCAAGGGCATAGATTTGTGTCGAGGCTCAGTGGAGCATGCAGCATTAAAGTTGACTCAGTTGGTCAATTGCATGGAGCCCTCAACCATTTTCGGCCTATTCAATTACAACACACATACCTCAATGTAGATTGACATGAAGACAATATATATTAAAAGACAGGCGCGCGTGGGACAGCGATGACGTTATGTTCATGTTTACAACAACGAAAACAAAACTACCTTGTAAAATGATGAACTCTATTGATGACGACAACAAATATGATTGAACAACAACAAGATGAAAACTCACACGTACAAAGTAGAGCAATAATTTCTCTCTAGGCTGGCAGAAATTAGAACCACACAGACAACACACAGAAGACTACACCTAGCAGTCCACACATAACAACACACCGCACGAACAGTACACGCTGCATACCAACATACAAACACGAAGTAGAATGACACGCATGAATACAGTGACGCACATACACACACAGGTACACACACAAGTCTACGCTCGCAAGCGCACACGCTCTCCTACACTCTCACTCAACTCAGCAAATCAAGCATTCACACCCCAATCATTCCCTCGCACAGCGTTCAATTTCTGACCAACAATACCACAAATATTGCATATATTGTGTCTAAATATAAATGTCGATATGCATTTAGACACACATATATTTGTCGTGTATTGTTACTTTTTTGCTATGCTGATTTTGATATACAAAATACCTGAATGAACTGAATTTGGCAGAATTCTCAGATGGTATAATGGAATATTCATACAATTGGCCATCCTTGAACACTAATACATTATAGCATGATACATGTTCAAATGAATGGAATGGAAAAAAGTAAATGAATAAAACAAAATCATCATAGACAAAAATGTTTCTTAAAAAATATGGAAAACAAGGCGAACGCTACAAAACGCTGTGTGTGTGTGTGTGTGTGCGCGCGCGCGCCCTAGAGACCCTCTAGGTGTAGGGCGCTATATAAATATCTACCTAATGTAATGTAATGTAATGTAATGTGTGTGTGTGTGTGTAATTGTGTTTTTTTTGGTTTTTTTTAACTAAACTTTTTTAAACTGTGTGTGTGTGTGTGTGTGTGTGTGTGTGAGGATATGTATATACCCCCAGGATATATATACGCCCGTGTCTGTCATTGGTGCACCCAGAGCTCACTCACTCACTCATTCATTCATTCACTCATTCATTCACTCACTCACTCATTCATTCACTCACTCATTCACTCACTCACTCATTCATTCACTCATTCATACGCTCATTCATTCACTCATTCATTCATTCACTCACTCACTCACTCATTCACTCACTCACTCACTCACTCACTCATTCATTCACTCACTCATTCATTCACTCACTCACTCATTCACTCACTCACTCATTCACTCACTCACTCACTCACTCACTCATTCACTCACTCACTCATTCACTCACTCATTCACTCACTCACTCACTCACTCACTCACTCATTCACTCACTCATTCACTCACTCATTCACTCATTCATTCACTCACTCATTCACTCACTCATTCACTCATTCATTCACTCACTCATTCACTCATTCATTCACTCACTCACTCACTCACACATTCACTCACTCATTCACTCACTCACTCACTCACTCACTCACTCATTCACTCACTCACTCACTCACTCATTCACTCACTCATTCACTCACTCACTCATTCACTCACTCACTCATTCATTCACTCACTCATTCACTCACTCATTCACTCACTCACTCACTCATTCACTCATTCACTCATTCACTCACTCACTCACTCACTCACTCACTCACTCACTCACTCACTCATTCATTCACTCACTCACTCACTCACTCACTCACTCACTCACTTCTGGCAGAAGCGGCCGCCGCCATTAAGGCCGCCTCAGAGCCGACTGGAGACAAGCGACCTTGCAGCTGATGTTGCAAACGACTTTGATGGTGCAGATGATGCAATGAATACGACTGCTGTTGAGAGCCGTAACCGTTGGGTGTACGGCGATCTGCCGTATGTGACGGCGGCGGTGACGGCGGTTCGCATTTGACGGAATGTACGGCCGGTGACGACGACGTGACGATTCCGTCAACGACCGAGGGGGCTGCTCCCCCACTTGTCAACCCCCCAGCTCGGGATGCAGACGACAGCGGAGGTGAGCTGGACGATACAGACACGTGCGGTACACTGTTGTCATACAGACAGACAGATACAGACACAAACACACATACAGACACACACAGAGACACGCAAATAGACATACACACACAGACATGCGCACACACACACACAGAGAGACATACACGCACAGACACACACGGACACACACACACACACAGACATACACGGACATACCCACAAATATATACACACATACACACAAATAGACGCATACATACACGCGTACAGAAACATAAATACAAATAGATACACACACATACACATACAGAGACATGCACAAATATATACACACACAGACACACAAGCATACACAAATACACACAGACACACAAATATACAACAACACACTGAAACGCACACACATTACAATACAGATACACACACTAACACACATACTCACACATGTACGTACGCACAAACAAACAGACATACACACACAGACATACACACAGACATACATACACAGACATACATACACACACATACATACACAGACATGCATACACACACAGACATGCATACACACACAGACATACACACACAGACATACATACACATACAGACATACACACACACATACATACATATACAGAAATACATACATATACAGCGCTAATTAGCTTGACCATCATTCGCGGCAACGCTGTCTCTATCAATTTTAAGTGTTATTCATATATATATATATATATATATATATATATATGTGTGTGTGTGTGTGTGTGTGTATGTGTGTGTACTCACAGTTGTAGTTTACAGGAAATGAGCAGGGCTCAGGCTTTCCTGTCTCCATACCCACATTTATCTAACCTATGCTTGACCTGTGCTATACTGTTTGATTGAACTATTTTTTTACCCAGAATGTTCCATATATCTAACCACCTACTTCTTTATATCTCTTAATACCCGGGTTTGCTGTAGACATTTATCGTGTCCCCTATGGTCCCTCGTACTCCAAACCACCCAATCTTTCCTATCCAATCGTTCCATACCAATGCTGTGCTTGAAAACGTTTATTAAATCCCCCCTTAACCTTCTCTTTTCCAGTGACGACAACCCAATTTTCTCTAGCCTTTTTTCATAATTTAACGAACTCAATGATGTTAACAGCTTAGTCGCTACTTTTTGGACTTTCTCTAACCTAGCGATTTGTTTTTTATTGTGGGGAGCCCAAATTACTGCCGCGTATTCTAGTGGGTGCCTTATCACATTTTTTTATCAAATTTTTTACCACTTCCTCATCCATGAAGTTATGAGACCCTTATATTATTTATGGTTCTATACGCCGCATTCACTACTCTGGTTATATGCCTCTCCGGCGACAGATCATCCTCAATAGTTACACCCAAATCTCTTTCGGCAGTCACCTTCTGCAATTTGTGCTCGCCCAACATATAACATCTCGATGGTCTGAGTTTTCCTTTATCAAATTCCATAACGTGGCACTTGCTGGCATTGAACTCCATGCCCCATTCTCTACTCCACTCACATAGCCTGTCTAGATCCTCTTGCAATTCTTGCCAGCTGGTCCGATCTTTCACTCTTCTCAAAATTTTCGCATCATCTGCAAACATGTTCACGTAACTGCCTATTCTCTCCGTCATTTGATTTATGTACACCAGGAACATTATCGGTCCAAGCACTGATCCTTGAGGGACGCCACTTGTGACTTCTCTCCACGTCGATTTGGCACCTCTTACAACTGTTCTCATTTTACGTCCGCTCAAATAATCTCTCATCCAATCCAAAAGCTTTCCACCTATCCCTCCTTCATGCTCAATTTGCCACAATAACTTGTTTCGTGGAACCCTGTCGAACGCCTTTTTCAGGTCCAGATATACACAATCGACCCATCCATCTCTTTCCTGCACTGTGTCTATCATCCTAGAATAAAAACTCATCAAGTTCGCAACACAAGACCTTCCACTCCTGAATCCATACTGTGTCTCATTTAAAATACTGTTATCCTCCAAATATGATACCCATCTGTCCTTAATGATCGACTCCGCCAATTTACACATGACGCTTGTTAGTGAGATCGACCTGTAATTCAACGGTTTATCTCTCTCTCCTCCTTTGTATATCTGTATTATATTCGCCAGCTTCCACTCCTGGGGAAGAATTCCTTGTGACAGGCTACCTTGGACAATATCGAACACCGGTGTGAGGAGTTCATATCTACATTTTTTCAGGATCACCGCGGCGATATCATTTGGACCAACTGTTTTTCTGCATTGAAGACCACTCAGGCGCCTCTCAATCTCTTCGCGATATACTTCAATATAGTCGATTCCCAGTCTGGTATCAACTATCACCGGAGTTTCCAATCCGTCCTCAGTCGTAAATACCTCTTGAAACTTCCTGTTCATGACTTCACAAATATCTCCTGCTTCCTCGTAAATTTCGCCATCCACAATCAATTTGTCTATAGCAACCTTACTTTTCAATTTTTATTTAGAAACTTGTAAAACAACTTTGGTTCATATTTACTCACGTGTGTGTGTGTGTGTGTGTGTGTGTGTGTGTGTGTGTGTGTGTGTATGTGTGTGTGTGTGTGTATGTGTGTGTGTTCATGTGTGCGTGTGCATAGATGTACGCTTACATACGAGTCCATGTGTATGAACACGTGCGTGTCTGTGTGTGTGTATGTCTCTCTGTGTGTGTGTGTGCATGTACCCCCACCTGCCCGAGTGCACGTGCTGCCCCCCAGACAAAGCCCCCCCACCGCCAGTACCCCCCACAGCACCGCTGGAGTTCCACGCGTGAAGCGAGCCCATCGAGCCCACGCCAGCAGCGCCACCGTGGCTGACTTCAGCTGTGGAGGCGGCAGAATAGTCCGCGGCCGAGATGAAATGCAAGTAGTTCAGCGAGCCGCCACCAGATGTCAGGTCAGGTGCGCCGCCAGGCATAACCGCACGCGATAACTGTCAAGTTTAATCATATTGTTATTATTGATCAATTACAGGCAAATCGAGTAGAATGGGAAGAGTGCAGTAGCACTATTATAACATCCTGCGGTGTTCCATGTACCCCAAGCGTCCAAAAGATGTACAGAGAAAGATAGCTCGAAAAGTAAAGATTTCAGTCAGGAAGATGAAAGCTAATGAGGAGAGAATCAAAACAAATAAACGATGAGTCAAATAAAATTATCAAATTGAAAGGATCAATAGAAGTGTGTTAGACAACAGAAACAACATGAGTATTGATAATGAGGAACATTGTTGTAGTATCGCCACCTATACGGTCGCTTTGTTTGAAATGTACTGTGTAATCTCCCTGGCCGACACTAGATGACGTAACTAGAATGTGACACGGAACTTGACCGTGTTGGGTCAGGCAGACTGGGCACGAGTGTCAAGGTGTGCTGTTTGTACGCGCGATTAACGTTGATTGTATTAACTGTGTTCCGTTATGTTTCTGCTCTGTTTATGATTATCGGTTATTGTGGATGATTATCGTAATTACACGAAGCCACTGCAATTGTTTCAATGGAAAAGAGAAACAAAGAAACAGGATACAATAATAATACGTACTAGATGAAACTCGTACTAGATTCTATATAAACTCGTACTAGATGAAACGTTTGTCAAAAGTATCACAGAAGAACTGGCCAGATATATTTAACTCTTTAATCTTTACAGAAAATGCATGAATAACGTCAAGTATTCTAAGCCCACTGAATTTAGGTAAAAATGGCAGGGAAAAAATGGCACAACCCAACCTAACCTAACCATTTTTACCGTGACATTTTCACTGTTCCCCAAGCCCACGATGTGCAAACAAACATATATCAATTTTCCGAGATAATACTTCCAAAAAATGGCCACAAACTACATAAAATATACAAACGTAAAAGTGTAATCAAATTGTTAGTTTCCATTTTAATGCAACTTTCTATATGCACAATATAATTTGAGAGGCATAGCGAACATACTGTGTTGTTGCTGATCTTAAAGGTTAAAGGTTAAAGGCCTAAGTGACAGCTGCTACACGGGAAGAAGCCGAAGCTTATGAACACACAGGTGTATCCCGTGCAGCTCGCTGCCACCGCAGAACCGACCCTCTCCACACTATGGCGCCACATGGACTGAAGACGAATTAGAGAGAGCCACCTCCCCAGAATGCATAAGACACCACATGACTGATATCTGGTAGCATCATTCACTGCTGGGTGGACAGGGGCTGCTGGACTATAGAATTCGTCCAATGAAATTCTCCTCCGACGGGATTGGAACCACGGACCTCCTCCGCTTGTGAGGCGGGTGTTCTACAACTACTCCACGAAGTCCAAACGAATCCAGTCAAATCAAACAGATCCAAACCTCGTTGAGAAAGTGAGAGCCCACCTGTGAAGACGGCTGATGTTGACGTGCGTGTGGCGAGTGATGGTGCTGCTGGGGCTGATGATGGTGATGGAAAAGATGATGATGAGCAGAGTGTAGCGGTAGCGCCTGATGATGGTGTTGCTGCACCTTGATGACGTTGGACGCTGCGGCCGTCGCTTCCGCCACGTGGGCCGGCGTGGAATGTGCCGCTCCGCTCTTGGGCATCATCGGAGACAGGGAGGACGGAGGCATTGGAGAAGTACAGCTCGAGTAGCCGTTCGACATGTCCAGCAATCCTGAATGGTCACAAAATGTGGTCATTTCCTACACCAGAGGTTCTTCGTACTTTATCAGTGTTCGCCACTTATTTTCAAATCAGCAGTCAGTTCTCGCACTGCCCTGGATTCTTAATGGCTATATGAAAAAGGTAAAAATACAAACCACGTAATAAGAATTTTTGTATTCAATATTCATTCACACAGCTTAACATTAAGCTATATTATTAAAGCTTCAATAATCAAGCCTTAATAATAGCTTTATTAAAGCTTGAACAAAGCATTTTCCAGGAAAAAAATTAAATAATAGAAAAACAATTTCTTAAATTTGTCACAATAATCCTGGCTCTCATCTCCTAGGACAGCGGTTCTTAAACGGGGGTGCGAGCCTGATTTTTTAAATAAATTATATATTTAATCTAAGCATTATATTTTTCCTGATAAACGATAAATTTTGCTTAATCCTTTTGAAGGAGTTGTGTGAATGAATATTGAATCAAAAAGTTTTGTTATTACGTAGTTTGAATTTTTATATTTTCGAATACATAACAAGAATACAGGGGGTGCGAGAATGGAGTACGGGTATAATAATGGGGGTGCGAGAACTGAACCCCTGCCCGAGGGGTACAAGCTCCCCGATTATGAACCCATGTACTACACAATATCGATGATTCAAAATTTCAGTTTCAGTTCCGCGTCTTTCCTCATTTTTCGTCTCTGTCATTTCTTCCTTGCAAATCCGTGTTCCGCCTCGCCTCATTTCATTTACATTGTTTATCTCTCTGATGAAATTGGGGGGCTACGACCATTTACCCCAACGTACCAACTGATCCAACGCTTACTGCGATGCGATGAACACCGAGCGATAGCCACGATGCTACAGGCCGTGAGTGAATCTGACAGTGGCGTATCTAGAGACTGAGTTATGTGAGTGACCATCATTGACAATTTTCATCAGCTATGTGAAGTTTATGGTAGGGTTAGCTTTGGTCAGGTTAGGTTAGATAATGTTTGGTTGGGTTAGGTGGGTTTAGTGATGCAAAAAAACGTTTTTTATGGTTGCGTTTTATTGCAAAAAAACATGTTTTTCTTGGTGTTTTTGTTTTTATTTACCCATCTCCTCCTAAACCACTGGACCGATTTTGATGAAACTTGGTCCCTAGAGGTAAAATGGATGCAAGAAGGTCATAGGCTAGGTTTTGTTGACCTCTGATGTCATTTTCAAGGTCATTGAGGTCATTTGTGTCTGTTTACCCTATATCCTCCTAAGCCACTGGACCGATTTTGCTGAAACTTGGTCCCTAGGGGTAAAGTGGATGCAAGAACGTCATAGGCTAGGTTTTGTTGACCTCCGAGGTAATTTTCAAGGTCATTGAGGTCATTTGTGTCTGTTTACCCTATCTCCTCCTAAACCACTGGACCGATTTCGATGAAACTTGGTCCCTAGGGGTAAAATGGATGCAGGATAGCATAGGCTAGGTTTTGTTGACCTCCTAGGTCATTTTCAAGGTCATTGATGTCATTTGTGTCTGTTTGAGGACTTTTTTGTTTGTTTGTCGATGGATTTTTCGTCGTTCCCGTTTTCCGCCAAACGCTGCCGCCGTCGATTTTTGTTTTGTCGGCGGCAGCTCGCATCTCGCATTCACAACAATCTTCAAAGAAATCTTCTAAGAAGGAAGAACCAAAAGAAATTAAAAAGAGACAGTCATCTCCCCCCGCCGGCCTCATCCCGCGGATTCGGCCTCATCCCGCGGATGTAATCTGTCCATAATGTGTAGTTTGTTTAAGATATCAGGGCCGAATTGGTGGTATGCACCATTGGATCTGGTTAGTGGCCAGACAAAGCTGCACGTCTACTTAATTATTATTATATTTTTAATAATATTTGTTATTATTCGTCGTAGGTTATATGCTTATTGCAATTTATCAGTGAAAAATCACTTCTTATAAAAATGGCATAATCAGTATTCCAGTGGTTCTCAAATGTACGGCGCATTGGATGAGCTTAAGATTTTATAGTCGGCAAAGTAGCTGAATGAAAAACAGAACACTTGAATACATTGAATAAATATATAAATAAACGCACAGTATATATGTGTGTATATGCTAGCGATAATCATGCGCTTAGTACGGTTTATACACTATAGAAGCGAGAACGTAAATGGGATTAAGTTCAACATCGGAATAGGACACCAGAGGTGAAGGTATTCAACGATGAGAAAAATCACAAATCACGTACGAGCAAGACAGTCACACAAGTAGGCTACTACTGAGTGTACCGAGTTGCTTGTAGCACAGATATCAAGACCAAGCGATGTGGCGTGATTAGCTGCAGCCAATAATGACCAAGCAGAGCTTGACGTCACTAATCATACGAGTGGGTGAACCAAACCGCCGAACCCCTGAAACTGACTAACCGAAACCCCTGGGGTTCAATCGAACCAAGGTTTGTTTGTTTGTTTCAGTTTATTGGCCAATCAGAAATGCACAATAGCACATAGAGTGCAAAAACACGGGGCTAGAGTCTGTCAAGCGCACTTATAGACAGGATATTTTGGTAGTAGCAGTTGTGTGGTCATGTACAATATTCCAAGATATATTTAACCAAAAAATCAAACACTTTCATTTACAGTTATCTACATACACACATACATTCACAACTCACTACAAACACCCACGATTCAATACATATTTGAGCTGCGTACAATTGATAAAATTACTCGAAATAATATTAAGAAATGGACCCAGGTTATCTCAACGGTAGGAATACCTTGCGAAGAGCCAGGTCGAGGGCTGATGGACGGCTGATTATGCGGCGACGAATGCATCATGGCAACGGCAGCAGACTGCGGTGGCTGCGGTACGTTGACGCCAGTCACCGCATCCGTCACAGATCCGCTGCCGTACGGCGAATGTGCCATACCACCACCGCCTCCGCCGCCACCGGCCGCCAGTTGGCCAAGCACGCCGTGATGTTGGTCGTGTGCTGCGAATGCTCCGACAGGACTGACCATCTGCAAGAACCGCGGCCCCACATCACACACACACATGAGCTGATTTAGAAATGTCGATTTGGTTGGTGGCCGGTGGGAGATTGCTTCCCAGAACATTTGGGCCTATGTTGAAGGACTCCGTGGTGTAGTGGTAGAACACCAGTCTCACAAGCGGGAGGTCCGTGGTTCGAAGCCCGGCGAAGGAGAATTTCCTTGGGCGAATTCTATAATCCAACAGCCCCTGTCCAACCAGCAGTAAATGATGGTACCAGATATCAGTCATGTGTTGTGTCATGCATTCTGGGGAGGTGGCCCTCTCTAATACGTCCTCCATCCTTGAGGCATCATATTCTGGAGAGGGTCAAAGGATCAGAGGACAGTTCAGCACACCCACAAACCTATCATCTTTCACTAGGAAAGCGAGATCACATTCGGCCTCCGAGTGCATTAGCAAATACACATCTGATCATTGTTTATTCCAACATCACACATCACCAGAGAAAACGAACGATACGTCGGTTGAGTAGAAGGAAGATGCAGTGCAAATAGAAGAAATCAATGATGAAAACAGATTAACCAAAATCATCAAATATTGAAAAACGCCCGTCGCATAAAGGCACCTCAAAGTCATATCAATATCAATAAACTTTGAATGAAACGTGTTTATTGTCGCTTGCGAAACGATTTAGTACGCACCCGTGATCCGTTGAGCTGAGCATTTCTCTGCAGTAACAAGTTGTAGTCCTCCTCGGCGACCGATTTACATTTGGAGACATCGACACGTGACGGTCCCAGCGGGAAGTCCTCCGGATCAGGACTTTCTGGGCTCAGTCCTCCGTTCTTGTGCTCCTTCTTGTTCAAAGCCTGTCGCAACACACGGACACACACGCATGAGTGGCATGGTGTTAGAAATCATTAGTATCTATTGCTTGTGAAGCGAGTCTACAAATTTCTACCAAAATTCCTCGATTTGATAGGTTATTTAATTCAATTTTGTGTCATAGAAAATTCATTGAGTTAAATTTATTAGGTGTATTAGAAAAGCGAATTCAGAAAAGGATGTGTTTCGTAGAATTTATTCATTTGCAATGGTCTTCAATCCTTTTTGCTGAGCTTTCGCCTCGTAACTTTAGCACGCAGCACTTCACAGTTTTTTATTTGTTCGTTTGAATACTTTTATGTCGTATACGCCGGGTGTAAACACCAGCACATTTGAAACGCACGCTACCACGGTGTGCATTCGACATTTCGTGTTTGTGCGCCCAGCTCGACGATATTTTCTCCAAATACAAGCCGACCAAGAGGTACACCATGAGTACGCGATGTTTGTGTATTTATCGAAGATTATGTGTCGCGGCACGGCTGGAGTTATGCACGGCTGCAAATGCACTGCACTCGTGCAGTCGCAACCGAGTGCAACATACACATACATAGAATGAAAGAACGGACGAAAAAAGAGGGCAAAGGAGAGCGAATGGTCGAAAGAAGAGGATGTGTATGGCCTCATGTATATTTACGCACGAGTGTGCATTGCATTTATTTGTGCATAATGAACAAACATGAACTGTAGCTTCACTTGAACAGACTCGCTTGCAAATTCCGCGTAAAATCGTCGTGCAATTGTGCAACAATTGCACGTTGGTGAGTAAGCAAATCGCGTCAGGCCACATGCACAAAACTGATGTAATTGGCGAAATCTACGAACCACTGTGATTATGCACCGGTATTCAAGAATTATACAGCAAACACGTGATTTGAACATGTTATCGCAGAAGCAGAGCAGTTTCGCTGAAATAGACAGCACACGTTGGAACGCAATGTTCTGATATATTTCGCAAATCGGCGCTTGTTCAGCTGACTAACAACAACTGGTTATGCTAATTGGCAGTCGGCAAAATGACGTGCAAATATGAATCACGTTGCGCTGGAGAACAATGGTCGCCGCACATCAACAATTGTCACAATGAAATCAGACAGAGTGGCATGCATAGCTTGACGAAACGATGGTGGGGCGTAAGGAGCTAGAAGCTAGGTAAGGAGGTAAGGTAAGGTAAGGTAGGTAAGGTAAGGAGAAGGCTAGCGTAAGGAAAAAGCGTAGAAGGAGCGTAAGGAGCTAAGGAGAACGAAACACAGTGTGTTATTCCGGACAGTATCCATGCGTCAAAACCAAGACGTCCAACCAAACACATACGATTGCTCGTAACAAAAATAATATATATTTCGATTTCGAATGCTAACAAAAGCGAATTAGGAATATGCCAAGATATGATAAAAAATAAACTCTTGGTATAATTTAGGGAGACTACCCACTTAGCGACAATGGCATTTTGATACAGACTTAACGGCCGCTCTCAACCTCTACATAATTCGACCCGTGCCATGGGCGCGCGAAGACCATACCGGAGCTAAAAATGTCCCTTTGAGACAATCCGCTAGAGGGCTCTGAAACTGGCCGTTTGAGTCAAAAAGCGAGAGTGCGGGAAATGCGCTAAGCAGAGCCTGTGATAATAAGCCGCTCCTCGCGATTAACGTAGGTTAGGTTTGGTTAGGTTAGGTTGGTTTGGTTAGGTTAGGTGGGCTGCTTAGGTTTGGTTAGGTTAGGTTAGTTTGGTTAGGTTAGGTTAGGCTAGGTGACAAGACCAACATGTTCATATTTATTGACAATTTATACAGACAGCGCCCTATGTAGGATTTTTTCTCGAATTTCAAATTTTAGCTCCAGCACTAGTTAAACTTGTGTGCGCCTATGCTGCCTTCCGGACTAGGACGGCAAAGAGAGAGTATGAGAATTAGGCCTCAAAATGACACTGCCGCTAACAGGTCTATATCCTAATTTAGAGACAGCTTGTAGGCCCGTTAAGATGGACAAAAACGTCAAGAGAGATGAATTGATACAAGAGAATCAATCGTAAATTCAGAGCAGTAGTCCGTAACCTGTGGGATATTCTCCACTGGTGGGGACTGAAGGGCTTGTCAAGTGGAGAATTAAATGTCGGAAAGAGGAACAAATATGTGGTTGTATCAATCCGAATTCACATATTTTCGTTTCTAGTGACTTTCCGGCATATAATTTGGCGGAACAGCTGAATCTATTCAATTAATCATGGCTGTTGTGGAGCATGAAGAGTTGGCTCATTAAGAAGTGGGACAACAGTAGAAAAAACGTTACTGTCCAACTATATATGTTACACATCAAACCGAAATATATCTGAACTCATGAATTGGCGGCAGGACCCGACAGAAATTGGTGGCATCACCATGCAACACATCTGCGTGTGCAAGAAAGACTTGTTGCAAATCATTGCAATCTCAGTGGTATTGTTGCATATAATCAGCACTGCAAGTCTCTGCAAGGGCGTAGATTTGTGTCGAGGCTCGGGGAGATGACAGCTATCGTGTTCAACGTTGGCTTAGTTGGTCAATTGCATGGGACTCTTAATCATTTTCGGTCTATTCAATTACAACACACATACCTCAATGAAAAGTATATTGCATATATATGCCTACACACACGAATGTCGAGTATTGTTGCTTTTTCGCTATGCTGATTTTGATGACAATATAAACTGCAAGTCCCAAAAACCCCAAAATAAACTGAACTCGGCAGAATTTTCGGGGGAATAATTGTATATTCCTCCCTGACATCCTATTTGTCGGGAGGGTAAATTGAATCTCCCCGTCAATTCAATGGAGGTAAATTCCCCTATACCCCCCTAGGATCTACGCCCATGCAGCACAACCAGC
This sequence comes from Sacculina carcini, assembly GCA_916048095.2. Taxonomy (NCBI): domain Eukaryota; kingdom Metazoa; phylum Arthropoda; class Thecostraca; family Sacculinidae; genus Sacculina; species Sacculina carcini. Next base: position 8,593,246 of record OU696574.1, on the reverse strand, counting down.
ATAAATACAACACACACACACACACACACACACACACACACACACACACACACACACACACACACACACACACAAACATGAGGCCAACACAGATGCACTGAAGTATGCACTTTATCGTGAATAGACAAAAAATGGAGTCGTATGGAGACATCGCATGGTTGCACAAGTACATGGTTGCACATGCACATGGTTGCACATGCACATGGATGCACATGCACATGGTTGCACACACACACACGCACACGCATACACAATGATGGCGTGCGTTGACAAGACGAGGTAGGAACGAAAGAGAAGGCTGCAGTACATACGATGTGGGACCGGGAAGAGTGGGCTATGATATTCGAAAATAAAATTCAAAAATGGTTGTAAATGAAACACTTCTAGCAAGGAGTGATGCACTTATGCATAAAGCGGTGAACAGAGCGTGGGGATCATTTAATAATTTAAACAAAGATATTATTACAAGGCTAATTATCATATATCGTACAGTAATGATCATGATATCGCAAGCATTCATTACAAAATAAAATTAAAATATTAAAAATGTCAAGATAGTTGAGCTTGAGAAATATGGAAATGCTTACTGCTCGTTTACAAAACTATCAAAACCTTAAAAAACAAAGATAACATCATGTATTGCTCATAATTGTACCCTCACCAATTGTCAATAAATTGTACCCTCACTAAATTTTAATTGTAAATTGTACAATTGATAAATTGTAAGCGTTGACTCATTGAAACAAGAATAATTAGAGAAAAAAGGTTACGGTTACCATTCTTCTAGTCCATGGGTTCCCAAACTTTTTCGCTCGGCGATCCCCAGGACAGATCCGGAGGGCTCCATGACCCCCAGTAAAAATAAGAGAAGTTAGAAAAACACCTGTATACTGAAGTCTTATAACATTCAATACTTTAATATCATCGTTTTTTAATTGATTCGCAAACACAAAGAAAAAACATCAGGTGTTCAAAATATGGAATTGTTTGCAAATTTTGACGGATGCAAATTTTTTCAGGTGGCTCTCACGACCCTCTGAAGTGGCCTCGCGACTCCCTAGGGGGCCGCGACCCACCGGTTGGAAACCTCTGATCTAATCTATCATACACTACCGTTTGTAACACTCTGCCCACGTCTCTAATTCCTCCATTCCGACAGCATTAACTTGTCATCACTACATTCTTGTTTGCCACTTAGCACCGGCGCTTGATAACCAATAATGTCTAATGTGTCCTGTATACTCGTTGTTTGTATACTCGCTAACTTCTCTTTTTTTCTTTTTCTTTTCTTATAATTTGTGTCATTTTCTGCTGGCTCATTTATTTTCCCCCTATGAGCTATTACTATTACATATTGTTACCGCCACTTTTACTGTTTACGCGCCTCTGCTTTACTTGGCGCTATATCAAATATATGTTTGTTTGTTTATTCGGATATCAACTTCGAACAGAGCATAGCCATTTACTAACAGAAGAAAACCACTGAAGGAACAATTGTTTATATGACCAGTGAATAAAAACCATTTTCAATTGAAAATTGCACTTTGACAAGCAGTGCAAATGTCATCAGATATGTGATGCACCGTTCATCGTTGATTTTCGTATACGAGCTGTGATCGATTGATCAGATTGGCTCAGTTGCACGACACAACGGAACTTCCGGTGATGCCAGGGTGTGTCAGACCGGAGAAAATGTGAATTTAAATGAAATAACAAGGATAATGAAAATGACAATGCGTACAAAAGGATTTGGACTGAAGAAAATTCGACTTCGTACAACCAATAAAACGCATAAACGCACACACACACACACACATCCACAAGCACACGATTGTAAGCCCCAAAAAAGACAACGGAGAAGACAAAAAAAGATTACAGAATGACAAGATTCAAGAGAGATTAAACGACAAATGAGTATTCTACCCTTCAAATGAGTATCAAACTGAATCGATGGCATAGGATAATTTGCGATCCAACAGCACCTGAACCATAGGCGAAGCCACGAACTTCAATTTTGGAGGTCAAATATAGAACCATAGCGAAACTCTATTGACACTTTATAAATATGCATAATTAGTTCATGGTTAATTTTTTTATTGTTTGGTAGGGTATTGTCCACCTAGCACCCCCTTGGTTACGCCATTAGACTCTGTATTAGCCGGAATAATGCAATTCAATACAAAATATGAAAGTCCTCTAGAAATCAGGCAAAACATGAGCTCAAGGGAACAATCCCATTCAGCATACCAATTCAGCAAACGTACCCCGCAAACCACATTTAAGTTCATTACGCGTTAACATGTCCAATGGCGTTGCCAAGGAGAACGGAGGAGGGCGAAGAGCACGGGCGACAAAAAACTTGGGACAAAACTGAACGATGGCGTATAGAAAACGTCTCTCAGACCAAAGGTGTAAATTTGTGTGCAAGCTCGGGCATGACAGCCATCATGCATTAGTGTTCAAAGTTGGCTCAGTTAGTCAATTACATGGGACCCCCAATCATTTTCGGTCTATTCAATTACAACACACATACCCTATTGAAGAGTACATTGCACATAATTACATACACACACCCATTTGTCGTGTATTGTTACTTTTTGACATGCTGATTCTGATGTCAATATACCCAATGAACTGAACTGAATAAAATTATCGGAGGTCTAATTGCATAACCCCCATATACTCAAGGATCTATCCTCAGGGATAAAATAGTTTTCACTGTTGTCACTCGTTATCAGTATCGAGCGAAGGTCGAATTTAAAATTGCCCGTGAAAACTTGGACCCTCAACGCACCAACATGAAGCAGAATGAACAATCAAGGTACGCACCTCTTGGATGTCTGAATTGGTCCTGGACTCGTGAGGTTCGCTGTACTCGGTGTACTTCAACAGGACTTGGTCCATATCCGAGCTGGCATACTGAAACAGCCGATTGGAGTTGTTGAAGATGATCAGGGCGATCTCGCAGTTGCACAACACGCTCAGCTCGTAGGCCTTCTTCATCAGACCAAACTTGCGCTTGGTGAATGTCACCTGCAGATGGAGAGAATTCATTAGTCACACAGCATCTTGTCATCTAGTCACCACTCAAGAACAAAAACGTCTATTGGTCCTCGGACACAGATTTACACACATGCGTGAAAAACGAGAAAGAGAGGACGGTTTCGAGTTTAGAAGGGGTACACACCCAAAAATAAGAGAAAAGTGCTTGTAAGACGTGTTCACGCGTGTTTCCATGATATCAGTGTTAGAGACATGCATAAGTCTACTGAAGAATCGCTATCCGCAACTCCTTTCCATTTTCCTCTTCATCCCGTGAATGAGTAAAAAATAATCATATTCAAAAGAACTTGGATTCATGCGATCATTCATATTTGGTCGAAGTTTTCAAAAAACCTCCCGAGCCCACAGACCGATTGGTCGAGAACAGTATATTCGGTACAGATATACGACAATAGCGGATACAAGATGCAATTTGTTTGGGGGCTGAATTATGCATGAGTGACTAGGTAGCGTGTGAAGGTCATGACTTGTGGCATTTTTCAATGATAAATACACAATAATGTGCGAATATGCTTTGCGATAATGCAGATTCAGATATCAACAGATTCTACAGAAACATTGACCTCTTTTAGTGGACCTCTTGATTATGAGGAGTTGATGGAAACATTTTGGGGGTTTCAGCCCCCTGAGCCCCTCTGGATCCGCCTGTTAGATACTACCAGCACAAAACGCTCACCTGACGATTGCGTTCGTCTGTGATGCGCGAGATCTGTATCTTTTTGCGGCCCATCGTGGTTGGCCTGGCTGTCCCGGAGGTGCTGGCGGCAGCAGAAGTGCGACCGGCACGGCCCGACGCTCTCAGAGAACTCGTCGTGGCGGTGTGGCCGACACGATTGTCTGAACAACACAAAATTACCAACAACCGTCAACATTGTGGAGCTAGGGATGTTATGTCTAGGGTACGTTTGGTCCCGCTTCAGTCCCGGTTCTCTTTCTCTTCCCTGACTAACCTAGCCTAACCTAGCCTAACCTAGCCTGACCTAACTTAACCTAGCCTAACCTAACCCAACCTTAACTAACCCAACAAAGAGAAAGAGAGTCGGAACTGAAGCGAGACAGAACGTCGCCATCTTAGTTCCCTAAGCAATCAGCCAGGGTATCGTTGGATGGACGAGAAACGCTGAGCTCACCACAGCAAGGAAACAGGGCGCCCAATACCAAATGCCATTCAACCATTCAACCCCACAATCAGTAGAGCAATAGCACTTGCAGGATTTCTGCACGAATTTCAGCGAAAAAGACAGAACACCCACCATAAGCATTCCATTATGGATACACAAGCACTCCATATGCATTTTTAATATCTGACAGACGAGTATGCAGTACTTTAGCTCAATTGAGCCGTATCCCTTAAAATGGATGAAACTCCCCATCTAATTGAACCTTTCTCATCTAGCATTCATGCTGAATATTAATGGCAAGTGACCGATAAGGCTACACAAGCTGGTCAATAATTGCAGATACATCAACAGCTCAGACTGCCAGCGTTTTCTTAACGCGTATCCACGCAAAGAAGAGCAGGATGATCATAAGCAGATCATAAGAACCCCTTCACCTACAAGGATGGCCCAAGTCAGACTCAAGGCCCCAGAAAAACACAAACAATATCTGTTGACTGGTATTTGAGAACGGGTCACAAAACGGGTCACAAACTAGCTGAACATGTCTACAATCGCAGATCTGTGGTCTAGGTGGCGTTGGCTGCAGCAACCGCCCCCCGAACCCCGGCTGGGGGGCCAGAGTGTTGAGGGACCCCCAGCATGATATTGAAATTTGTCATAAAGTAGCACATAGAAGTGCCCAGCTATGGAGACCGAGGGGCTGCCCGTAACTGCATTTTCCCAAAGTCGCACCTCCATTATAATGGTATTACGAGTATAATGGTAAGACCTCGCTCCGGCTCTCAACAATGGTAGATGCGTACTGAAAAAACAGTGCAAGAAAAGCACAGCATACAAGCATACAGCATACAGCATACGCGCGCACACACACACAACATACATACAGCAAACGCCATTATTGCAAGTATGTGAGTACAGATTCACGATTCTTTAGACCACGGAACATGGCCACATTTTCCGTTTCGGCAGTGCTGTTTGCTCGTGAGCTAGTAATTGCTCGTCAGTTGCTGGAAATTCCGCAAATATTTCCAAGTGCAAGTGCACTTTCACAACAGCAATATTGAGGATCGTATAAACAGTATGGAGGAAACCAAGTTGTGCTTTCAGTGGCAGTATCAATTTGAGACGGTTTCGCTATGAATACAGCCGCTAAAAGGTAAGGTAAGGTGAGGTAAGGTAAGGTAAGGTAAGATAAGGTATGGTAAGGTGAGGTAAGGTAAGGTAAGCTAAGCTAAGCTAAGCTAAGCTAAGGTAAGGTAAGGTAAGGTAAGGTAAGGTAAGGTAAGGTGAGGTAAGGTAAGGTGAGGAAAGGTAAGGTAAGGTAAGGTAAGGTAAGGTAAGGTAAGGTAAGGTAAGGTAAGGTAAGGTAAGGTAAGGTTAGGTAAGGTAAGGTAAGGTAAGGTAAGGTAAGGTAAGGTAAGGTAAGATAAGGTATGGGAAGGTGAGGTAAGGTAAGGTAAGGTAAGGTAAGGTAAGGTAAGGTAAGGTAAGGTAAGGTAAGGTAAGGTAAGGTAAGGTGAGGTAAGGTAAAGTAAAGTAAAGTAAGGTAAGGTAAGGTAAGGTAAGGTAAGGTAATGTGTATTTATAAAGAGCAAATATTCACACACAGTTTCAGATGCGCTGCAGATAAACAATATTGAACACAAAGATAGAAGAACATAAGACATCATAGAAACACAGACAAGTGATATAAACACAAGAAATCATATGTGTTTGATCATATATACACATAAAACATGAAGACAAATGATAAATACATTTTGATAAAAATATACACACATTTCGATTAACTATAGAATTTTTCGAAGAGAAATGTTTTCAGTTGTTTCCGGAAGGATGATAGCGAGCCTTGTTCTCCACGATAGTTTGGCTGTGAGTTGTAGTGAAAGACATAAGTCTATACAAAACTGCAAACAGGATAAAAACAGCACATTCGACGTATTCCTATTATTATTATTATTATCATTTGATATATTTATTTATCTCCAACCGGGCATAAACACACATGAATGAATAAAAAAGACACAAAGCAATGAAAGTAAAGCATAAGACGCAACGGCTTTTTAGCAAGCCCTGTAATTGAAGAGAAAAAAGGACCTACACAAAGAACATACGGCAAATATATACATATATAAAATACAACATCACACTTAAATAATAAGTTTCAACAAATGCTTGGTTTTACATTTAAAAGAGCAAAAGGATGTGTTTGTGTTGGTGTTTGTGACTGTAACCAATTATCATTATTTACAGGCAAATCCAGTAGCATGGGAAGAGTGGAAGCACTATTACCACCCTGCAGTGGCCCCATGTACTGGAAGCACCCAAAAATGCAGAGACAAAGAGAGTTCAAAAACTATGGGTTTAGTTCGAAAAGTGAAGTATATATAACCGTGCAACAGACCGAAAAAATTAAATAAACGGGTCCAATGATAATCAAAATAAAATCCATCCTAAACGTTTCAACAGCATCACCTAACCTCAGATAATCCGTGAGATAATTCAGGAAATAGTTCAGCCTTTCCAACCAAGCAAAAAGTATACCCACTATCCAGCAAGGCGGGAGTATACAATTGTAGAAATATTGATTCCAGAGTCCAAATTGAGGGATGATTCACTTGAGTACTTATCAATTTGATTGATAATATTGCTTCAATGTTCTTTCAACACTGGCGAAGAAAAGCGAACGCCTAATAATCAACTATGCTAGCCGATTCGACAAAAGCTGGACAGAAAAATGCGATGACGTGCTGTGACAGAAGACTATCCCTAATCCTATTAGTTCTGCATACTCACACCGCATACGATTCATTCCATTGTTATACCTACATTTAAACAGCACCAAGTCGATTCGAGATAGCAGCGTTGAAAACGAATTGCAAAATAGATTGGCCACGATCGTACGACACGCTGGACCGCTTTATGGATGTGTTGTGGTATGTAAGTAGTCCTGACCAAAACCGGATTATTCACCTGCATTTGCGTTAGGCTGTCTATTTACGGACATGAAGAAAAATAGACATGTTTACTCGAGTAGTTTGTATATGCCCAGCAACGGAAGAACGTCCACCCACGGTATCCATCATTAATCCCATCTAATAACAGACAATTTAGCGCAGGCACTATGTGGAATGTAATTACTGAGATAGGATAGTAGGTATATCATATGAGTGGATGGATGAAGAAACGTGAACAAGAAGAGCACTGCACCGAAATAACACCGAAAATGACTCAAGCGACACAATCACGCATCAAATAATGCACGTCGAAAGCTGGAAAGCAAAAGTAGTCTCTAAATATCGCATGTCGTCCAAATATAAGCCATGCCCTAATCTTACAGAAATCATCTTGAAGGATGTCATAGCAACCCAGCCAAAACAAGTGATACAGAGTCGACTGAAATATCGCCTAATTATTCTGAAGTGCCTCTCAAAACCGGCACACACACAGACACACACACACAGACACACACACACACACACACAGACACACACAGACACTTTCACAAGCATTGATGAACATTCGAGATGACCAATCTTCGTTGAGTCGATACAGGACCATTGAGATATGACCGCTGAGGTCGACAGTAACCAATAGAACCGCGAAACAGTGCTCACCTAAAAACCCGGTCTTAATATCTTATAATAATGTCTTATCCACTATCTGTAAACGTAAAACAAATAAAATCCGCTGGTCTTAATGTCGCCACACTCCCATATATATATATATATATATATATATATATATATATATATATATATATATATATATATATCTCTATCAAGTGTTTGAGTTGAAAAATATGTGTTACTTTTGGAACGAGCTTAGTATATCCCTCTTATAATAATAATATAATTAATTACTATAAGACATATCAATATATAACATAATATATATAAACAAATATGAATACGAATAGTGCAAAAAAGGGTTATAAAATAATACATAAATATAATTTAATATTAAAATGATAGTAAAGTAATATAAAAATATTAATATATATTTATATCTCTTCAATCCATATGTATTTTAGAGATTCTATCTTAAATTTGTGATGACAGACAAACTTCGAACTAAGCTACAAAAATCCAGGTGCCCCTCTGACCCAATCAACTTTCGTGTCCTCTCTGACTAAATCTTACTGCTTGCTCCTGTACTTACCCATCTTGTGAATACTTCTTTTCTTCATGGTAATTTCCTAGCATCTTAACACGCCATTGTCTCACCTATTCTCAAAAAACATTCCCTCGACTCCTCCATCCCCAGCAATTATCGACCTATTTCTTTGCTTCCTCTTCCTTCCAAGCTTCTTGAAGCTGCCATCCTTCCTCAGCTCCGCCCCTGCATATATTCGGCCCTAGATCCCTGCCAATCTGGTTTCGTTTCCGGACTGAAACTCTGCTCCTCTCTCTGCTTAATGATATACTAGCTTCTTTTCCCGTGGGTAATTCTGTGCTTTTCATTTCTTCCGCTTTTGACCTTGTGAACCACTCTATTCTCCGCCAGGACCTACAACATGCTGGTATTTCTTCCTCAGTGCTGTCTCTATTGTCATCCTATCTTGCTGAGTGGTCATTCACCTTCTTCTCCCACTAGTTCCGGTGTTCCCCTCTGTTTATTCTCTGTTCATGTTTATTCTCTCTGTCCGATCCTCCGCATCTATCTTATATCTTCCCACATTTATGCGGGTGATATTCAAATTTAATTGCCATTTTCGTGATCGACCATCTCATCGACCAACTTCTGTCCAACATAGCTGCCTCGGCGTCCTCCAGAGATCTTCTCTTGAATCCCGATAAGACAGAGTATATTTTATTTCACCCTCCTAGGATTTCTCCGAACTGTCTTCATTTGTCCCTCTCCTCTCATATTCGTAGTTTGGGCATTGTCTTTGATCCTTCACTTGACTTCTCCAAGCATCTTTCAAACGTTACCCTATCCTGTCGATTCACCTTGCACCAACTATACCCCATACGCCGTCACATCGACCAATCGTCCACACTGCTTCTTGTTAATTCTTACATCGTCTCCCGTCCAGACTATTGCAATTCTCTGTTTTTTCACTTAACTCAAAAATCTCTTAGCTCCCTTCAGTCGATCACTAACCTCTCCTGTCGGTTAGTTTTACTTCTTCCGCCTAGGACACCAACATCTGCACATATTCGGCAACTAGGTTGGTTGCCAGTCCCCTCGATGATTCATCATAAGCTTCTTGTGTATAAACTTCTTCACTCGTCTTCTCCTTCCTACTTACTTACCCTCCTACAGTGCAACGAGCGACCTCCCATTCGCCGTCTTGTACCTCTTATTTGTCCTCCTGCTCTTCATGAGTCAAACTGGTCGACCAAGTCTTTCTACTTTTCTGCTGCCCGTCTTTATAATCATCTTCCTCGTCATGATCTAAACCAAAAAGCATACTCCTCATTCTCTTCTGATCTGCACACATTTTTGTTGTCCTTGCCCACCCCTCTATTTTCTCCATTCCGACAGCATTAACTTGTCATCACTACATTCTTTTTTGCCACTTAGCACCGGCGCTTGATAACCAATAATGTATAATGTGTTCTTTATTGTTGTTTGCATACTCGCTAACTTCTTTTTTCTTTTTTTAATATCATTTGTGTCATTTTCTTCTGGCTCATATATTTTCCCCCTATGAGCTATTACTCGTTAACATTGTTACCGCCATTTTTACGGTTAAAGCGCCTCTGCTTTACTTGACGTTATATCAAATATTTGTTTGTTTGTATATCTATAGAATCTATAGATTTTGTGTTATAGATGTCTTAATAATACACTATGAATGTGGGTTTTTAATACCGAGCTTATCATTACTTTGACAGCTCATTCCTTCACAAACGTATATCGTCAAACTACGTATATCGTCAAACACAATATTGAGGTAGATGTTAAAGATTAAAGGTTCCTTTCTAATTGTCGATGTATGATATAATTCATACTAAGTCCATATTGATGTATCGACATAATTATCGATACCTCAGTATGGTCAAGGACACTTCTGTAGTGTTGTTGTTCACATACATACTAGGCGCCTGTGGTTCGTGTATTCCGCTTGCACTCCGATAAGACATGATACCACTTTGAGGTTGCCTTAAGCCAACAGCAAGCACGCAAACGCAAAGTGTGCTCAACACAACTACACAGCCCGAAAGAGACGGCGAAACACAAATTGAGAATGAAGGCCAGTGGTTCTCAGCCTGTGGTACGCGCACCACTAGTGGTAAACGAGGACCTTCCAGGTGGTACGCGAACACTTTCGGAATCAAGAACAATGACACCAGAGCATGATTTCCGATAAGCTGTGAGCAAAGTAATGCCCCTCATTGACCAGCTGGTGGAGAAGAAGCTGATACACTACTCGCATTGAGTGGTTGTTTTTTCAGTTGATTTATGTGTTCTACTTGTACAATTAAGTAAATAAAATAGTATCTGATCGAACTGAGTTTTACTGGAACCAGGTGGTACTCGGCGACTGTACGGGACCTTCGAGTGATACTCGATCACAAAAAGGTTACGAATTATCGCTGTGGATGATGACCGTGGATGAGAACGCCCGTGTTCTCATTGACTTGGAACCGACACACACAACTGACATACACACAAACATACACACGCATATATCACCTGTGTGCGCACGCGTAGCACAATATGAATGGTGAACACGAAATCAATAGTGCAAGACTTCGTTACAATGAATCCATACATGAGACACGCACACACGAACCACGGAGAAGATAGGCCACCACGTTTGTTTCTAAGTCACGAAATCACAGCACACATGCCGCCTGTAAACGTCCAATCACATTGCAGCGTTGTCGAATATCGTGTGCAATGCAAATGTGGAAATTCCACTTTGATATCAACAATTCTGGAAATGCCCGACGCCAAAGAAGATGTGTTTCAACAAAAACCGATGAGGTCGAATTTGATCAACGCCAACTTCTTCCAAAGTTGGTCGCCTATGACACGTTTTCAAAATATTCAATGCCCAAAATGAGGATGAAACAACCCTGAAGTGCATAAAATTTGAACACAGTATAAGGGAGGAGAACGATTTTAAAAATGGGATATGAATTCAGCAGCGATCAATTCACAATATATCATCCAACTGTAATATATAACAAAAATCATATCTAGTGAAAATCTTCCCAGGTGACACTACCCTTCAAAGATAAAACCATCGGAATGCCAATTGATTTATGAAGACCAATAACAACAAACGCGAACATTAGCGCGTGAAAATTAATCAACAACCAACTAGGGCTCCACAAAGGCTTCTTGAATGCAAATTGCATTATATACATGACCTTCAATGTCTGACAAAGATATGACATTTTCTCAACAAAAAAAACAATACAGCAGAGTTTCAAGACGCGTTGAATATCATGATATTTTGAAAATATATGTTCAACAATGAATGTTATGCATGTTGATTACTAGTGCATTCCAACCATTTATTCCGTGTCCAGTTTGTTCAACATGTTTATGTGTTTATCAAAAAATGTATATCAGCCATGTTTGTGTTTGCTAAATTGTTGTTATGCTCTACAAACTGTAATTGAATAATCAGTCGAATTGCTTCTGTTTTGGGGTTATTTTGGGGTGTTTTTGGAAATTTGCATTGTTTTGGCATTCGCGGTGAAAGGGAAAAGTTTGAAAACCACTGACTATTTGAGATGTCTATTGTAATTGGTCTCCTCTCTTGTAGCTGGATGTGATTATATATATTCCAATAGATTATCGTGTCGATAGCCGCCAGAAACGAGTTCCAAATGCCTAATCCTGCGCGAACTGCGACGTACGATGCCAGATGAAAGATTCGGGTGACGTAGAAACGTCAAAAATGTAGCGTGTGAGAGGAGTGGCCGCGTGGCACAGGGATGAGAAAAAGAGGACAGTGTGTGGGTGTGTAAACAATGCAGAAACGCAGTGCACAAAACCAGATTGGTTTTGCAACAGCAGGTCGTCGCGTCAAAATAGCTGGAAGCAGCTAAATCCAGACACCTGCATAGTCAAAATGACGCAACTTACACACATACACACACACACACAGACACACACACAGGCAGAGGTTGCAAGCACAGATATGAGAGAGCGATGGACACTCCAGCATACAGACCAATAGAGAAAACAGACGAGAAAAGATTACTGCAAAGATGAACCGGAAAAGTAGGTTCAAGACCACCTCCACAACTTCGCACAAGAGACATTCCGCGATCCTGTGTGTGGTCGAACCAGCCGTCAAGCTTGCTCAAGCTTGCTTCTCGCCCGCTTTGCTGAATTCTTTCAGCCAGCACAATTGATGCTTGTTCCACGAGCAGTGGGGAATTGAAGCAAATTGGGATTTCTGGACAGCAAAAGGAAACAGACTAACAAGCAGAGCTAGGCACATACTAGACCAACAAAATCGGATCATCTCGATAGCGACAATATAAAAATCTACAACGCATCTAACGCCGGCTATAGAAGACAATGTCAATTCTAGCCGCCGGGACCAAGTGAATCAGCGCAGTGGCAGATACAGAGTGCAATTTGGGAGAAGCTGAAATAATTTTGGGGGGCTGAATCTTGGAGGCGATCAGTCATATACATACATCATTATGCAACGTCTTTGAGATAATGCTTATATCAACAAATTCTACAGAAAACTATTCTACTTGACCTCTTTTAGTGAACCTCTCGGTTATGAGTTGATAAAAACATTTGGGGAGGCTTCAGCCCCCTGAGCCCCCCCTCCGGATCCACCTGTTTATTAGCGATATTAGCGAAACCCTAGTGGTTCCTAACCTTATAGTAAGTACTGAATCCCACACCATGTACTCGTCAAACCCTTCGTGTTCGAACCCCAGCGGTTCGGTGTGGGCCATTTTCAGGGGTTCGGCGGTTTGGTTCACCCACTCGTATGATTAGTGACGTCAAGCTCTGCTTGGTCATTATTGGCTGCAGCTAATCACACGCCACATCGCTTGGTCTTGATATCTGTGCTGCAAGCAACTCGGTCCACTCAGTAGTAGCCTACTTGTGTGACTGTCTTCCTCGTACGTGATTTGTGGTGTTTCATATAATATTTCAAACACGAAGGGTTCGATGAATGCATGTATGGAACTTGAGGGGTTCAGCACCTCCAATAAGGTTGAGAACCACTGGATACTGGAGTAGTGGTACTGGATACTAGGAATCGCTGCGCTTTCTCAACGCCCACTCACATCGATGTTTACCACTGAACTCACAAACAAAATAGACCAATATCTCATAAGCAAAAGTAATAAACACTAACAAGTGATACTCAGTCAGCAGACTTTAGACGCAATTTGTACACGATCTGTACTATGTAACTGTGGAATGTACAGGCATAATGTGATGGAAATTCATTTAGATACATCGTTTAAAATATTTGGAAAACAATCGTGTCAAGATCTAAATGAATGACAAAATCGTTTGAGTTGCTTATTCAGGAGATAACTTATGTTTGCTGCTGTATACGTTGATTGCGATATATCAAAATGGCAATATATGAAAACAACATATTTTAATGACAATCACATATATAAAATGCATTCAGATTTGCAGTCAGATCATATTTTAAACATGAGGTGTGAACACGCAAGTGAAACTGTTTATAACCGTACAGTGCAACTAACGCTACGCCAAAACATGCCGCACTTTCCTGCCGCGTAATTGTTCTCTGATTAAATACTGAATCGGAATACAAGTTCACCCACCAAAAACAGTTGTACTGCCGTGAAGAACACGCGCTAGTCGGACGTACAGTCAATTCAAGGTCACACACACACACACGTGTGCCAGCACGCACCATGCACTGACAAACGCCACACTCAAACCTTCTTAGTCACAACTACTGCATGCGCGTCAATCTACAAAACCCGAGTCCCTGCAACAACACTATGCAACGAAAACTCCGCCGGTACACACACACACACATGCGAGCGCAACAAACAACAACCACAGCCCACAAAACGTTGCCTTTGACTAAACTCCGTGGAGTACGCCAACATTGATCAACCGAGCTGATGACGTCACAACGCCACCGACCAATCAGCGAGCGACTTTGCTGCAATGTTCTGAAGTAGTATCATTGTCCACTGTTGGTGTATACGTTCGTATATATATATATGTTGGTGTATACGTGTATATGTTGGTGTATATATACGAGTATATATTCGTATATATATATATATATATATATATATATATATATATATATATATATATATATATGTGTGTATATAAATGTTAAGCTGTGTTTAAACGGATTACATAATTTGTACAATATATAGCTTGAGTGGGTGTGGGTGTATGTGTGTGTGTGTGTGTGTGTGTGTGTGTGTGTGTGTGTGTGTGTGTGTGTGTGTGTGTGTGTGTGTGTGCATGTGAAGAAAAAAAATTATTCAACAAGAAAACTTGATTTGAATTTGTATAATAAATAATTTATGATAAATAATGTACTGAAAAAATAATTGCCCACGATTTATGCTATTTCAAACGTTTCAGCGAATTAAATTAACAATTTTTCGATTTAATTTTCATTGTGGAAATAAAATTAAATATGCATAATTGGTCAATAATTTTTATCAATATTAAAACATCTTGTGGTAATTATTCGCAAAACTGCTGTGCAGAAAACTATATATCAATTTAGTACAAGAAATATATCCAAGTATCATACATGTAAATGTGTTATTTAATAATATCATAATAAAATAAATTGAATTAGCTCCAATATTGTTCGTAGATAGTCAATAAGATTAACATGGGTAGAATGATTCTGGTTATGACAAAAAATGATCTCCAACTAGAACGGTCGAAATTGAAGTTCAAAACAAATTTAACAATTTTCCCATGCCGCTTCGAAGGCCACAAATTCACTGTCTATAATAAAATTCACTGTCTTCAAACCGGTGAGCTCAAGTTAGTTACAAACAAGCTGATTACGGCAATAACTGATTAGGGACTGATAGGCAATTACTGATTAGGGACCATATCAAGTGTATTTGGCTCGGTTGTTTTGGTTGACCAAAAATTGAAATAAAATTGAAGTGATTTTTTCGTATTTTTTATTTGGCCATTATTGCTAGTTGCATGAGTTTGGACCTTTTTAACCCATTTACGCCGAGAAAAAATTCAGATTGGTTTATAAATCTGAATATAGAGCAAAAATGGTGTTAAATTAATAAAAATGACATCCATTTAGCTGAAAAAGGTGTAGTTTCTGAGAAGATACAGAATGTCATAAAAAGGAGTTTGAACGTATTTGATAATTTGTTTTGATTTTATATTGATTTTTGAAAGATGAAATCATCTGTGTTCATATGATCACGCTCGGTTATGGGTAAATGGCGTGAATGGATTTAATTATTTCAGTGATTGAGCCAGGCGTGTTCCTTACACCCAGAAATTGTTGTTTTGCTACTGTTTTTGTGATTTTATATTTATCACATTCGTGTGAAAAATATACTTGTCTGTTAATATTTTTTGAAAAAATCATCCCCATGCACCTCCAAAACAGTCCAGGAGCTGTAAAACATTGCATGGCCATCCACTTGGCGGTTCCAAGTCAACATCGATCCCCCATATTTGTGTGTGTGTGTGTGTGTGTGTGTGTGTGTGTCTCTGTGTGTGTGTGTGTGTGTGTGTGTGTGTGTGTGTGTCCTTGACCCGAACATTTGCGCATGTTTGACGATAAATGGGCGTGGGTTACAAGAGCACACGATATTGTTAGCCCCCTTGACATAAGTCAATTGCCGACGTGTGTGTGCGTATGCGTGTGCGTGTGCGTTTGAGGCATGACGTCACACTGACGTCACACTGTGTGATGAAATTGATTACGACAATGTTAGCGCAGTAATAGCGTTGCGTTCAATAACACTAGATATGTGTGTTGAATGGCCACGGTAACTACATGAAGGACATGGGCGGATCCAGGGTACAATTTCGGGTGGGCTGAATTAATTTCGGCAAGAGCTGAATTTTTATGGCGATCATTCATGTACATGCATCACTATGCAACCTATTTGCGATAATGCATATATTAGCAGATTCTACAGAAACGATACTATTTCTTGACCATTTTTAATGAACCTCTTGGTTATGAGGAGTTGATGGAAACATTTGGAGGGGGCCCTCAGCCCCCTGAGACCCCCCCTCTGGATCCGCCAGTGTGTAGATCCTGGGAGCATCCTGGGGGTATATAAAACCCCCTCCAAAAATTGCCTGGAGATATTAATATGCAATTATACAACCTGAGAAATATGCTGAGTTCAGTTCATTGGGTATATTTTCATCAAAATCAGAATAGCAAAAAGTAGAATTACACGACAAGTGTGTATTCGTCTATGTGTGTGTGTGTGTGTGTGTGTATGTGTGTGTATGTGGCTATGTGTGTGTGTGTGTGTTTGTGTGTATGTGTGTGTATGTGTGTGTTTGTGTGTGTGTGTGTATGCAAGTGTTATATGAAATATAATTTTCATTGAGGTTGTGTGTGTTGTAATTGAATAGCCCGAAAATTGCATTCAACTGGTTTTTCGTTCCTAATATTTATCAATAGAGTTTGATTTGACAAGCCGGTGAATTTTGGGGCCACCCATTCCACGTACCTACGACCACCCAATCCATATTCACTTCGAAGGTATGTATGTGAGTTTATGTGAATATATGTGTGTGTGTGTGTTCTGCAATATATATGTAAATCGACTATCAATTTTATGCCACCTCGTGCAACAAGAATGTCCAGTTGGTATGTGCAACACAGCAACACGGCGAATATCTCACTATCACATTTTCACAATTGTCCAGTCGAGCGTTATGGGGCCACTAATGCACGCAAACGGTCACTGTCATGCAATTGCATAGACTGATTGAGTGAATGATCCATACAGATTAGATTTATGGACGGTTTCAACATAGTGGCGGCTAAACTCAGTGGTTCCCGGCCTGTGGTATGGAAGAATCTTCCAGATGGTACGCGAACACTATCGTGATCATGAACAATGAGACCAGGACAGGATTTCCGATGTGCTGTGATCAAAGTCATGTCCCTCATTGACCAGCTGGTGGAGAAGAAGCAGATAAAGTCCTCGCATTGAGTATTTTTTCAGTTGATTTATGTGTTCTACTTGTACAAATTGTACAATTATGTGTACAATTATGTAAATAAAATGGTATCTGAGCGAACTGAGTTTTACTGGAGCCAGGTGGTACGAGGTGACTGTACGGAAATTTCGAGTGATACTTGATCACAAAAAGTTGAGCAGCCATTGCCTCAACTTAATCAGATTCATGATATTGTGTGTGTGTGTGTGTGTGCGTGTGTGTTCAGACAATTTCACTTGTGCTCATATTTTAACGGTCTGCCATAAATGATAGCATCTGATGAGCGATTCGAAGTACCGTGATTCCATAATTCAATATTTCTACGTCAGGATTTTCGAGCTGAATTGCCCGTGCGAATTACCTAATTCTAGAGTAGAGTACATATAATGCAGTGTGCCCTAGATATAAGATAACCCCGGTTATAAGAGAGTGTTCCTTCGAGCCCGTCTTCTATACTTTACGTGTAATTTAGGTGTATATGTTGACGCTATCATATTTACATACACAATATATTTACATATATTTATTAACACACATATTGTGTGAGTATATGCATGCGATTTGTACGCATAGATATATCGATTTACGTGTATACGTATATGCATATCATAGGCCAACACTATCTACCTGATTCAATAATTCAGTAATTCAAATTCAGCATTACAGATTTACATATTGTCCAAAAGGTTAGGGTGTGATGGTACATACACACACATACACACATACACATGCATGTAAGCAGCCTTGCAACGGTTGCAACTGATTGCAATTCTAAACATAGAAACGCGCAAATCTCTTGCACATTCACTTTTGCATACAAATCTTTTAGCACGCGTGTGTAAGCTGCTAAAACACACACTAACACACACACACACACACACACGAACACACACACACACACACGAACACACACAGACACACACACACACACACATACACACACACACACGAACACACACACACAAACACACACACACAGGCAGGCTGACACGTTGCAGAGATTGTAGTTTCTGTACTCCACCACGAGTGTGTATGTGTGTGTGTGTGTGTATGTGTGTGTGTGTGTGTGTATGTGTGTGTGTGTGTGTGTGTGTATGTGTGCGCCGGACACTCAACAGATGAGCGTCAGTGCGTTGATCAATTACAATGCACACAGCGCATACGTGTGTGTGTGTGTGTGCATGTGTATGTGTAAATGCGTGTGTGTGTGTGTGTGTGTGTGTGTGTGTGTAAGTGCGTGTTAAATCCGAATCGTCCGAATGCTGTTTGACCTTGATCAACATTACACGACACACACACACACACATACATACATACACACCTGACACCATTCGTTTGCAACGTCCAAGCTGTTCTGCTATTCGTAAGAAAGAGAGATGCACTTACTCAAGGGGGGAGGGCAAAAGGGCAGGGAAAAAGAGGGAGGGGGAGGGGGAGGGGGGTGTTGAATATAGCAAGTGTCAACAGACCAAGGCGACACTGTGTGTAAGATATGTCAGATAAAATCTGGCGAGAAGGTCAAACCGGTGCCTGTTGCCGCCGAAGCTGCCAAACGGTTTGCACGTGGTCACACACACGTACACACACACACACACACACATACACACACACACATATATGCATATTTGCAATGACATTTACATACGCTCACGTAAACCTACTGCGGACAAGAAGCAAATCGGATTTATGCTGTGCAGGGTTATAAATTTGCACGCACTGCGGAAACACTCGACACACACACACACACACACACAAACACGGTGTTTTTGCGGTGTTGCAGAAGTGAGCGTATCGTTGACATTGCGTCCACAATTGGCGTGTGAGAATTCCCGCGAGCATTGAATAAGCATCTCACAAGCGGTTTTTTCTTACAACAATTCGCTTCGAAATGAAGTTTCATTTCGAGAGCGAAGTTTGCTCAGAATATCCAAACAAGGTGACATCCAAAAAATATAGACATACACACACAAGCATACATGCACATAAGTATGCGTGTACTGTGTGATTTCTTAAGAACACTTTTTATGTGTTTTCTTTTTGTGTTTTTTGTGTTTTGTCGGATTCAAAACAAAAAAATGACGGTGTTACAGTGAAGCAATCAATGAAGGTTTGTTATATAATTGTGCTGAAGAAATGTCAAGAAACTCCTAAATAAATTATATTTCTTATTTTCAAGCATAGAGTTCATGACCAGAAATAATCCTTTCCGAATTCGCAAATACTTTTGCTCCACAAAGAATTGCATGCGGTTATCTGCACACTTTGAAATATCCCGCACAATAATATCAATACTATAATTATTATTATTATTTCTTGTTAGTATATTTTACCAGTATTATAATAATTCTTAATAGTATTAGTAGAATGCAATAAATGACCACACCAAAAAAAAATCAAAGGCAACAAAACACCAAAAATATATGAACATAACAAAAACAAACAGGAATGCAATATGATGCAAGGGAATGTATTGCATAATATCATTTTCTAATGCATTTACTTTTTCGGGAGCTTGACCTCAATATCTGACTGTCTAGCTGTGTCATAAGGTAACCATGGCAACCAACATCCAGTATTCACACATCTCTGATAAGTTTCGCTTTGGACTCCGTAGTGTAATGGTAGCATACCCGACTCACAAGCGGGAGCCCGTGGTTTGAAACCCAGCGGAGGAGAATTTCATTGGGTGAATTCTATAATCCAACGGCCCCTGTCCACCCAGCAGTAAATGGGTACCAGATATCAGTCATGTGTTGTGTCATACATTGTGGAGGGTGGCCTTCTCTCATACGTATTTCGTCCATGTGGCGCCATAGCGTGGATAGGGTCGGTGGCAGCGAGCTGCACGGGGCACACCTGTGTGTGTTCATAAGCTTCGGTTTCTTCCCGTGTAGCAGCTGTCACTTGAGACCTTTAACCTTTGACTGTTATAAATAGATTCACTTGCTTATCGATAGACTAAGACACTCGATCAAAACGATCCATTGATCCACTGATTACAGATCACAGAGCTGTGATGACACTAATGTCACAGATCCGCACACCATAAACCTCAAATCCCCTGCTGTTTGGCAAAAAAAACAGCGACATTCCTAGCTGAGGAGACGCCGTGCTCTCTCAAGCGGAAGTGCGGCGCGTGTTTCCCTGTCGACAGCTGTCTTGTGGCCTGCGTCGAAATCGATGACCCTGGGCCGCGTCGCTGACGACGAACGCTCGACTGCCGACGCGCCAAACGTCGTGCTCGACGAGAGAGAGGGGGCGGCGTTCCTACGCTGACCTTGCATTTCTCGCACGCAGTAGGGGAAATATGATGAATGGGTTGGTTGACGACAGGGGCGTAGCTAGTCTATCTGCCGCCAGGGGCGGTAAACTTGTTTGACACCCTCCACCATGTATGCTTGCGGGTCACTTAGCCGCAAGATACTGTGCGCGTTTAAACACGACAGGGAATTAGCAAGTGTATATGTCGATATAGCTGTCGATAAGACGAACCTCTTAAAATAGTGCATGCTTCCAGTCACCTAATCGGAGATCGGAGAAGATCATTATTCCCCCTCCAGTCCCCCCACGCTGCGCCGCTGGTTAAGGGGAGATGTTTTTGGGGAGAGATGAAGACACACGCCACGACATCACACCTGTCCCCAACAGCTTCCGGCCAGCGGGGAACTGTCGCACTCAACAGCTGTATAAGAAGACAACTCTCTCGCGCGGGCCAAGCACACAGCTTCGCCTCACTTATTTTCATACAGACACACCCCTCCCATACACACACACACACACGCACAGTAGGTATTTGCTCGAACAACGTGTTGAGTGAGAAAGCCAACCGCGCATCTGCTTAAATATTCGTTTGCTTGTACGGCAAAAATCTGTAAAGAATGAATTCTGAATGAATCTGAATTCAATTCAGCATGGAACGTTGTTCCGAGTTAGAATCACCATTTTTATAAGCTCACTATCAGGATCATTATTAAAATCAATTAACAAAGTTGAATTGGACGAGTGTGAACGCTTAAAATTGCAAGACTGCGATCTACATGCACCTTGATCATCAAGAGATATAGATGAAAAAACGCGAAAACTTTTGAAGAATGAAAGATATATGAAAATGAAACACGACGAAACGGGGTAGAAATCAGGACCGATTTAAAGGAGGGGGGTAAAGAGGGCACCTGCCCAGGGTCCTCCACATTTTAGGGGGTCTAAAAAGGACCCAGAAAAGGTCATTTTCCAAACGTCATTAAAATGGTCAAAATTCATTACTGGCAGGACCGGCAATGATGATTTTCCGGTGGAGATTACAGCGCCCCCGGTGAGGCTTGCTTCGCTCGCCACCCGCCTCAAGCAGGGTAGACATCCACACATAGATTGCCCAGGGTCCTCAACATGCACAAATCCGTCCATGAGGCAAATAAACAAAATAATCACCATACTTTTCAATCCCAATGCTCAAACTGGAACTCAAAAGCAACACCAACCCAACGTGGTCCCGAAATAATTATACGCCAATATTCAAACATAATTATATCGACCAACACGGAGTTTATTCCCAGTTGTGCGAGCGCAAAATTGCAACACAGCGCTCAAGTGTGAGCAAGTATGTATGTGTGTGTGTGTGTGTGTGTGTATGTGTGTGTGTATGTGAGTGAGTGTGTGTGTGTGTGTTTCGAACATAGTTAATTAACAACACACTGCAACTGTCTGTATCTGTAAGTCTGTATCTGCTGATAGTTCATTATGCATGCATATGCATGAGCGTGTATGTAAGTGTGTGTGTGTGTGTGTGTGTGTGTGTGTGTGTGTGTGTGTGTGTGTGTGTGTGTGTGTGTGTGTGTGTGTGTGTGTGTGTGTGTGTGTGTGTGTGTGTTTGTGTGTGAGTATAAGTCACAATTTGCAGAGGTGCGAATGGTGCAAAGGTGCAAATCCAGATATGAAGCTGTCCTATGCTGCTGTTCATCCTGTCCTCTCAATTGCATGCCACCATGACGTGATAGTGTCTAGTGGTTAAGACGTGTATGTTTATGTGTGTGTGTGTATGTGTGTGTGTGTGTGTGACAACGTGGCACATTATCAGCAACATGTGCACACAAATACACACACACACACACACACACATACACACACACACACACAGACACACCCCCAACACCCAAACACATTCAGAAAGATGGAAGGAGTCGCAAGAGTGTCACTTCTCTCTTGAAGTTCCAGTTAGTCTAGTTGTAATCACACACACACACACTCACACACACACACTCACACACACACATACACATACACACACACACTCATACACACTCACACACACACATACGCACACGCGCATACTACAATCTATTTTGGTCACAGAGAATGAAATTGCAAAGTGGTTTGGGATTAATTTAGCGAGCCTGCAGCTACCGCTGCAGTGAATCCAGTTTGCAACATTGCAATTGTTTGACGTTGTCTGCACGTGTCATTGCCGTGCTCTTTCTGGCACGATCCGCCCCTCTCGCTTTTGTGACACCAGTACAGATGGGGTGTATCTGGTTTGTATCTCTGCTTGAATATTACCAATGTTGAAACTTTGGTTTGAGATGAAATGTAGATTATGCCACCAAATGTGTGTGTGTGTGTGTGTGTGTGTGTGTGTGTGTGTGTGTGTGTGTGTGTGTGTGTGTGTGTGTGTGTGTGTGCATGTGTGTCCTTCAAGTGACATTCAAATTTGCCTCAAATTGAAAACGTAAATGTCCTACTGTAAAGTTCGTAAGAAGCAAAGAGCATATTTCCAAAAAGAAAAATACTTCACAATGAAATTAGCCACATTTGAACATGTGTCTTAATTTTTGTTGAATTCGAATTTGTCATATATATCTAATTTGTTATACATATCTAACTACGCAAATTAATCCAGGATGTTATATTTGAGAGAAGTAGTTTGTATATAACTAAGGAATAAAGTTAAGCCCAACATAATGTAGCTCTAGATCAAAGTATTCATATACCGGAAGAGTGTTTCCCCATGGAAAATGTCTGAATAATTTAGGGGATATTGACCGGGGATGCGAACCTAGTTCCCAAACGGTTCGAAGATTCCTTTGGAAATATATGAGAAAGTATATGTTTTTGCATATGATATATATTAACACGAAACGACTCTTTTCCTACCAAGATAGAATGTTTTTCTAGAATGAATAATGCGAGAAGTGACTTCTGACTTGGAAAAGGGTGTGAACACTGAAAAAAGTCAACGACCACTGGACTAATGCCTCTGAATAGCTTCAGTGCGTCTGTCGTCGCCTCGATGTAGCGATTTGTCCTCGAGAGAAACGTGTAGCCAAAACGTCGAGCATGGAATGATGAATGAGTCGCAGCTTTTGAGGGGTGATGAAGATGTCTACTCACCACACACTTCGCAGAAGCATAATTCATTACACACGCACACACACATATACACAAACACACACACACACACATACACACGTTAAACTGAGAAAGTATTGCCATGGGAATAGACCTTATTCATCAATCAGCATACAAAAAGCACATACACACACAAGCCGCACACACACACGCACAAACACACTCATTCATTTTGACCACCAAAAATGACTAAATGTGTGTTTCACAATATGAATGTGTGTGTGTGTGTGTGTGTGTGTGTGTGTTTGTATGTATGTATATGTGTGTGTGTGTGTGTGTGTGTGTGTGTGTGCGTGTGTTTGTGTATATGTATATTGTCAAATGTTCACAACAAACAAGCGAGAAAGCACTATTAAAATCCATTAAATACGTTAAACACGTTATAAAATACGTTACACGAAATAACAATGCATTGAATACGCGCACCCCAATGAGATTAATTTCTCAATGGAAAAATGAGACAATCTGGTTGACCAGTTACGTGTATCAAATACGTATATAATTATCATCGTTGAAGTCTTGAATTCTGTAATTATAGTAGAGCCAGCGATATTTAAGTTAATTATATCGTATAAATAAATTCAATCCAATAAATCACTTGAAATTCAATTAAATGAATTCCATTAAATTCAATAAATCAATTGAAATTTGATTCTATCAATTCAATTAAATCAATTATATTAAATATATCAATTCAAATTCGGTTAAATTAATTCAAATACATAATTTAAAGCAAATTAATTTAATTAATATTAAATTAAATTTATGCACAAATTACAAAAGGCTTACTTAAAAATTTGCTACAATTTACCATCTTTCCAATAAACCATTATTAATCAGTGTTTAATTATACGATAGGATATAACACATTCCAGTGTTTACAACTGTCCGAATATTTCCCAAACTCATAAAACAAAAAAACATGATAATTAGACGAAATCATTGTTTGATCTGTGTGTGTGTGTGTGTGAGTGTGTGTGTGTGAGTGTGTGTGTGAGTGTGTGTGTGTGTGTAAGTAAGTAAGTAAGTAAGTAAGTAAGTAAGTGTATTGTCGCATTCCAGTATCAATGCATATTAAAGCATTGCTTATCGGACTTTGTCACTGCTGATTTGTTATTTTTTTATTCGAGAAAAAAATAACAAATCAGCAGTGACAAAGTCCGATAAGCAATGCTTTTTACGGACTTATCGGTGCCAGAGCATTAGACGCACTGGCACTTACATGTGAGACGTACATGAATCAATAATAATAATGAATGTAAACAGTAATATAGATAAGATGCACTTTTTAAAGAATAAATAAACTACGCTATTTCAGGGAACAAGAGTGAACACACACACACACACACACACACACACACACACACACACACACACACACTTATTCGCATACGCGAAGTCCACAGAAAAAAAAACAAACACGAAACAATTAAATGAACATAAGTGCAAGAATACTGACATGTACACATAAATTGCACATGGACACATAAATCTAAATTAGACTAAATGAACTCAATCATTGGTCATGGATTCATTGGTCAATAAATTCCTCCGTTGCTCGTTGAGCAGATGTTTTTTAACAATATTTTTACACATAGATATGCCTGCTGTTTGAAACGCAACTTTGTTCTCGAGGGGTAAATTATTAAACATATCTGGAGCGCTACACATAACACTCAGCCTAAAAAGCTCTGTGCGAAATTTAGGTCGAATTTAGGTCGGTCGTACGCAGCAATCACACGTAACAATCAGCAAAAATTATTAATTAAACATTGTCATTAAATAAACATAATATGAAATACTAAATAATAAGTTAAATTATATAATTATATATAATGAAATGAACTAATTATATAATAATATTAATAGTATTTTGTTTATGCTATTTTTATTTCTTTTTTTAATGTTAATGTTATATTATATACTATTTTTACCATTATCTTCAGCGTTTGTAAGTTTGTATGTGTATGTGTGTGTGTAATTTGAAAAAAACACGCGCCTTTCACCCCCGAAAGAAGAACTCACAAATAAAACGCAAACACACACGCACACAGAGGAAAAAAACATACCCAGAGATAAAAACACGAGGCAATAAGGAAAGAATTAGTTGGAGACGAGATCATTGACAAATCATGTCATTTTTCAGTCGATTTCTGATCGATGCTAACATCATGTGACACGCAAAACATCAGTTAGAATCACCAATCGAGAGTATCGCCTGAGGGCACAAATCACCTCATCTCTGACATCAAAATTGACCAATGTCACCGCTGACATCCTCAAGTTGTTTGCGTGCTCCACGTCATTCCGCTCATGCAATCATCATTGGGCGCTTGAGCATGCAATTGCACGTTGTCGATTGCAATTCTACCCAATTACCGTAAAAGCTCTACTGAAGAGCACGCACATGCAGTTTTATTTTTCAAAGCTTCTGCCGTTCAATAAGAAGGTGCCGCTCTATTTTTCGACGTGCAGGTCAAAATTTTCAGAGGGTACGATAAATTGGAAATACGAGAAAATTATATTGATGAGAAAATAACCAGATAACGTTTGCATATTTTTACATGACAAATGGCACAAATAAATGGTGATTACTAGAAGATAATCACAAATTCACTGATAAAAACCAGTCAGTCATAGCTATTGCCAAAAGGGAAGAATTAATCAAAGTGACGTTTAATTAGAAGTGCTTTTCAATAAAAGGTTTTACGTTTTATATGATCGCTCATGGGTTCAACCAATTATATTTTGCACCTCTGATCAACTAATTTGATCCTCGCACCTTACATCCGCCGGCGGGCGAATTTTGCTAATGAAATTTTGAAACAGCAGCTGCCACCGAAAAAATCACACACACACCAAGTGTGCGTGTTTGACGCCACTAGCGATGTGGAATGTCATTTGTTCTCTGCAGTCAGGTGTCTCCAACAACAAAGAGCTTGCAAAGCAGTGGCAGTGCCAGGATATTTTCCGGTGGGGGCTAAGGAAAAAGATGTGGGGGCCTGACGAAACATGAGGAATTACACCCCAAGTGCTCATAGTCAAGATTTTTTTTGGGGGGGTGTCTAAGAAGGGGCGTAACCCATTTCAAGGAGGCTTCAGCTCCTCCAAGTCCCCCCTGGCGCCGCCACTGTTGCAAAGCCGAGGAATCTCAGCAATAGCATGCAACACACAAATAAAAACACTGAGTTCTTCAAGCAAGCATTGTACACGACAACGTTCTTTGGTCGCAGCCAAAAATAGAAAAAAATGGAAAAAGTTTGCTGCGTGTTTGAGAGAAATTTCTGATAGGATATAGACATTGCTTGCCGATGTAGTTGGTTGCATTGGCGGATCCAGAGGGGGGAATCAGGAGGCTGAAGACCCCCAACAATGTTGCCATCAACTCCTCATAACCAAGAGGTTTACTAAAAGAGGTCAAGAGAAAATATCTTTCAGTAGAATTTGTTTGTATAAGCATTATCGCAAAGCATATTCGTACATTATTGTGTGTGCGTGTAAACGTGTGTATATATCATTGAAAAATGCTCCAAGTCATGACCTTCACACACTACCTAGTCACTCATACAATATTCAGCCACCCCCCCCGAAATTGCACTCTGGATCCGCCCCTGGTTGGTTAAATAAAATATTCAAATATGGTCCGCTACTGGTTAGTTTAAATATTTCATTAGTGGAGTTATTTTGCTTCAAAAAGAGTACATATAAACAAATACATTTAGAGGAAGCTTATATTCTGATTAGCATATCACCTAAATTAATGTACGTACAAATTTGATTGTTTTTGTCTGTATGGTATTAATGTTTGTCAGTATGGTTTTGAATGGTAAATAAAATAGACACTGCGGTTTATGCTATATTTTAGAATTGATCAAACACAAAACACCAGCACAAAAATTAAAGATTAAACTGCTTTGGATTCAACTATTGATGATTGAGCTGTTTTTTGCCGTGTGTGGATTAAGATATAATTTAAGACCATTTTGGGATAGGAAGTTTAGCAATACACGACTAGACAATACAAACATGCAACCACTCATAAAACTTTTGTGTATATTTTTTATCGCAGCTAGCCAACGAGGCCTTGTGTGATGATTATTTTGAGCAAAACGTATCAAAATTCCCAAATTATAAAGTTAATTGACTCTGCTACAGTATAATATACGTGGTGCCAGCCGTGACGAGAGATTATTGAGATTACTGATGTTTAAGATCGCCTGCGCGGTCAAGTAATCATTTTAATATAACAAAAACATGTTACTAGAAGTCAAACGGAGAGATATTTTCAGCAAAGGGTTACATTTAACTATCGAAAATCAATATACTATTGTTAAAGGGGAAAATGTGTGAGATTTTTCCAATTTTGGTCGAATTTCCTATTTTAAAATGCGATTTGCGCTCTCTAAATCACTTTTGATTCCAATAATTTTAACACCATTAAAACCAGTGTCGGCTAAATAATCGAGAACAATTACGCCTGCAATTTTATTCGTTGAAAATTCACTAGAAAATGACCAACCCTAGTAGGACACAAACACACACTGTGTACAAACAGACCAAGCAAAGAGTTGAAGCATAGAAGTGTAGCAAGCATAGAAGTGTAGCAAAGTAGAGAAAGTGGAAGGGATAATCTGACGACAGAGGATGAGAGCAGGCCACACAGGGGCAGAGCGTGTGTGTGTGTGTGTGCGATGGCACGCAGATTTCATCAACGAGCTCGAGAAACAGAACACAAGACGGCTGCGTTGGGCATCAAGCGCAAATCGGCCATTCCCAGCCCGTGTGTCGCACCGCAGTGGAGCTAAGCCGTTGTTGCGCGCATTTTGCGCCACAGACTAGCGGGTGTCCTGTGCAAGAAGGGCACACACGCGGCCGGGTTGTTTACGCGGCGTCGGGTTGTTTTTTTCGGTTGGCGGAGTTTTGCGTGCTGTAGGATGTATGAAAAGGCCTGGCGCGGTAAACATGTCAGCGGTCAACGCACTGGTGTGTCAGGCTGCCGAAACAGAGAGTTGGTGAGACTAGAAAGACAGAGGGAGAGAGGAATATGTACAGGAGCAGCAGTGTTCGCCGTCAAAACAGGAAGAGCGCAAAAGCGAGCATGTTTCTTGAACTAGATCGCAGCCAAACAACTTCACCAACACCGGCGATTTTCCCATACACACACATACACTTACACGAATAATGAAACAGCTAGTCAACTGGGCACCAAATAAAAGCATACTGAAGTAAGATTCGTACGCAAAATTTAAGAAGATTCCACGTATTTATGATGAGTTTGTTCACAAGTACTGCATTTAAATCTGCTCAGCAAAAATGGATTGACCATTCAAACGTGATAAATGTCATCCAAATTTCAAGAAAAGTTTAATCCAAATTTCAAGAAAAGGTTAATCCAAATTTCAAGAAAAGGTTAATCCAAATTTCAATGATTTAACATCAACACATGAACACTTTTAAGCTATATTGGACTCCATATTTGGATAATTGTTGGTTTCCAGTTAAGCTGTCTCATTGATAACTACAACTATTCGTTGCATACACTAAACACGCGCGCACAAAAAACACGCGCATAAAACAAACACGCGCATACACGGCAATGCCATAAAAGCTTACACAAATATTTGTAACATCAGTACACACTTGTGTGGCAAAAAAAAATCCGCGAAATTTGGTCGGATTCCGGTTGTAACTTCACTATAATAGGTTTTGTTTGGTGATGATTTGAATACTAAGTTGGGACAAATAAAGATAGCATGAAGAAAGAAATGCTCTAAAGATCTGCTAAAAAGATCGAATGTAAGATTGTTAAAAACTTGAAAAATTACCTTTGTGATGAAGAACGTCAGGATGGACTGAATTTGAATGCATCAAAGTCGAGGAATTTGATGAAACGTTATGAAATTGAGATGACAAAATAAGCGAAGAGATTATCTCTTCAGAGAAGAATTCAGCCTCACACATTCCACAAACTGACGCCACCTTTGCCAATATGTGACACACATAATTAATGCGAAATTTAACCTAACTTGACCATTTTTGACATCGAGAATCAGCTACGTTTTCCACGCAATAAATATTGTTTTACGCAATTTAATTTTGTCTTTTGATCGACCTGAAATATGCACAAAATATTGAGGTAAAGTTTAATTTAATTTTTTCTCGCGCAATGTTCAGTTTTAACAGCACATTTACAAACCGCTTCATTATTTCTTTGTAGCGTTATTATTGACATCCAATACACGATGCACATTAAAATTTGCTACAAACAGATATAGCAATGTATTTAACACACAAACATTACAATCTACACGCTATATATTTGAGAAGAAATTATATTTCACTGCAAAGAAAAGCTGCAGATACATTTTTCAAGAAGCACACTAGTTAATTATTGAAATTACATTTAAAAGACAACCTTTATAAGATAGGTTACTTCTGCACACCTGAGCTTACACACAGACATACACACAAGCAGATAATCAGTAGCTGACCTTGACAATGAGCCCGACCTTGACCGCCGCTGCTACTGGGCCAAAAATAACCTGACAGTCCCCAAATAGCGCCGACCTGTAGTGTGGACAATGTGCACTCTCTTACAACAGACGCACACGCACTCACGCACGCAAGACTCTACAGCTGTGATGGCTCCAGTGTGCGTGCGTGCACGTGTGTGTGCGTGCACGTGTGTGCGTGTGCCACTGATTTTAGATGGGCACACTAGGGCAGAGGCGTTGTTAGTATAGATGCTAAACACACACACTCACATACAAACACACACACGCACACACAAACACACACAAACACACACACGCACACATAAACACTCACACTCACATACAAACACACACATAAACGGAATCGAAGAAAGTGAGGCCCCGCTAGCCCCGAACTAGCAACGCTCGTGGCAAAACGACGTAAACAACTCGCTTCTCCCCCATAGATATATGCGTGAACCCGATCTGCGGCAAGGAGTACGTCCAGGTGGTGCGCATGTGTGGCGGTCGGCGTTGAGCCAATCAGAAGGCGACAGACAAGCTGGCGACCAATCAGAAACGTGCATGTCTTCTTCTGGCGCGCTCTCTTTCCAATCCTCACTCTCGCCATGCTTGACAGAGCTAGGCCGCATGGAAATGCGTGTATGCGTGCCAGTGTGTATGCTGGTATGCCGGTCAATATACATACGACACGTATAATACAATATACATGAAGAGATTTATGTAGTGAAAATTCATGGACGTTCATTATAATATGATTAACTTTTTGTACCAGGTGTTCAAGGCCTAGAGTTCAGTAGCAAATTTAATTTGGCTTCCTTCAGTGATTGAACTTCACATCAGGTCTTTTCTTGACACTTGAGCTTATTCAATATCACTTGAAATAGGAAAATTTCAATGCGTATTTAGTGGCGGATCCAGAGTGAAATTTCGGGGGGCTGAATCATGGGCGTGATCAGCCATGTACCAGCCAGCCAGATTAGCCACACTCTTGAAACGGCAATACATTGTGGATCGAAGCGACAAGCGTAACTCTACTCACTAAATCTAGGACCGGTCAAGAAGAGTATCAACAGTACCAGCAGAAGTTGAACTGACTGATGAATGATGGAATGAGCGGTCCATAGAATAAGACATAACTTGAAGGCAGGGTTTAGTTGGAAGGCCATGGTACCCACACTTAGCCGGCTCATGACGCCGAGGGAAAAGTACCTCGGTACAATGAGCTGTGCCAGCCATGTATATGCCTCAACGACAAGTACAGCTCAAGTGAAACTTTACTAAACTATGCGAAAGTGAAAACTTCCGTGATGATGATATACAGGTATACGATACACCTGTATATTTCTTGCAGTGGAGGAGCGAAGAGGAAACTTGGAGTGGCTGAAGTCCCCCTGACCCCCCCCCCCCCAAAAAAAAATCCTGACCATGAACATTTCGAGTGTCGTTCTTCATGTTTCGCCAAGGCCCACATCTTCTTCCTTAGCATCACCTCAGCTCCCTTCGGGAAAAATCCTGGCGACGCCACTGATTTCCTGTGAATGTTGGTCGAATCGAGAAAAAACGTGCTGATGCCGCAATATATCCCATCGAGAAGAGGAAGTAGCAGGGGAATAGAGGGTATTATTATTTATTATTATTATTATTATTATTGATTAGGGTGAATTCCTTCTAATCGAAAGTCTACCAAAACGGTAAGTAATATTATGACCCCCAACCGTGATAGCATGAAGAGTCAAAAACAACAAAGACAAGCAGAGATGCATAAAATCTTCATTTGGCAACATACGTGGATTCCCCTCTACAGTCGAAACCGCTTAACTTCATACCGGTTAATGTCATACTTTTTGTGATCCCGTGTGACATTTGTCTATACAAATAACATCGGTTATTGTCATACCCTTGTGGTCAGCCAGTCCATGTTTGGTATGTGTTTGCCCATTCAGTCAAAAGCATATTCATTCTTTGCGCGTAGTGATTGTGTCAGCAGTGATGGGAAAGTGTACTGAGTTCACGCTGCAGGATAAGTTGCAAATCTTGGACCAGCTCAAGGCTGGCAAGAAACAAACGGCTATTGCAAAGGACCTCGGCTGCGATACGGGAACAATCTCAAAAATCAGGAAGAAATAAAAATAGATTCGAGACATTGCGGTGACCAGCAGCAATCTGAGTCGGAAGCGCAAGAGATCGAGCAATATTGCAGAGGTAGATAAGGCGGTGCTCATGTGGTTCCACCAGATGCGCGCCAAAAATGCGCCCGTGAATGGGCATCTTATGATGGAAAAGGCCAATAAGTTGGTGGTTGAGACGGATGTGGCATTTAAAACGTCAATAGACGGGCTCGGCCGGCTGAAGCAGCGGGAATACATCAGATTCATGAAGGCACAAGGAGAGAAAGCGACGGCTGATGTGGTGGTGGCAAACGAATGAATGACAAACGTGCTGTCCAAGGAGCTGGACAAGGAGCGCCTAGGGACATTTTCAATGCAGACGAGACGGCACTGTTCTATAGAGCGACGCCATCAGGCACTCTTGCAGTAAGCGGCAGCAAGCCGACACAGGGAAAGGTGTGCAAGGACCGGTTGACGGTGCTTATGCTAACAAACAGCAATGTAAGCGAAAAACATTCTTATATCGTTGGCAAGCACCGAAATCCCCGGTGCTCCAAAAGACTGGACAGAACTCCCCTGTCGTATTTTTCCAGTTGCGTTGACGAAGATGACGACGATGAGCCGGACTTCGCCCAAACGGCCGAGTTTAAAGAGTTGGTAGCATTGGATGCAGAAGTGGAGTGCTACGGCGAGCTGAGTGATGCTGAGATTGTGAGCGCAATGAGGGGCAAAGGAGACGATGACGGGACGGCTGATGGTGTCAGTGGAACTGACGTGCCATTCCTACCGCGAAGAAAGCGCATGCGGCAATGGGTGTCATTCACACCTACTTGGAGAACAATTTTGCGGAGTTTGGGCACTGGTCGTTCAGCAGCATTGAGGGAAAAATATAGAAAAACTTGCTGAGCAAACGCAAAGAAAGTTATATTCACGATTTCCTCATGAAGCAATGACTTGTGTGCTGTGCATTGTTTTTACATTCATGATGCTTGTTAAAATATACCGATTTATAAACACAAGTTTGAAACCGAAAAATGGCCAAAAAGGTTGAGTTCGGTTAATGTCATACTTTTTGCAGGTCCCGAGGGTATGACATTACACGGTTTCGTATATTCGGTACTGTATATTTTCTCTGGCTGAGTTTTTGGTTGTGGCTCTGCTTGTGCATGTGATCACACACTAACTAAGCTCGTTTCTCTCAAACCACCTATAGATTTTTGCGTTGCTGGTACATGAGGGCACCACATAATGGTAATATAGTGCTTGCACTCATCCCATGCATACTACTGGATTTGCCTGCAATTAATAATAATAATAATGAATGAATCTTGAGCTCGGAAAGTCCTACACCAATGCCGGCATTCAAGGACGCACACAAACTGAACAGAAGGACATGACAATTAACAGCTAATTAAAGACATACGAGTGGAGAATCTTGTCGATTATATTGACACAACTCTGGCCGATCTTTAATCTGTGTATACTGCAATGAGTGTGAAGTTTAGACTCCAAACTTTAACAACGTACCGTAACAGCCAAACAGGCGCTTCAATCATCGAATTCGAGCAAGTGTGGAGTGTTTGTGCTATGAAGACGCTAGTGTGTGTATCACTGTGTGTTCAGTCAACCTGCACTTCATATAGCTGGTGGCCCTTCTTGATCAACATGCCCGCCTCGTTGGCCATATCGGTAAACTGCCGGAAATCAACAGAACTGCTGCCGCCGCCGCTGCCTGCCGCTGCGGCGAAAAACTGACGCAACTCTGCCTCGGAGAACGTGGTTCTGCGCAGTCTCCGCACAGCCTCGCCCAACATGCCCACCCATCGTCTCAGCCTGCCAGTTCTGCCGCGTCCGCTATGCCGCCGGCCGGCAGCCATTTTGCCGCGCGTCAGCTCGCCGTACGTCAATTCGCCGTCCGTCAACTCGCCGCATGTCTCGAGCGCGTGCGTCACCAGCTGCACCACATCGTCGGCGTGCTCGGCCGTCGCCACGGCAGCCAGCTGCACACGCGCCCGCGCTTCAGTCAGCCGCAGCAGAGCCGGTAGTCGCTGTGCGTCGAACGCCATTGTGTTGAGCTGTGCGTCAAACGCACGCAGTCGCTCACACGCCTCTCGCGACAGCCGCGGCTGAACATAGCGTCGCGCGTATGCGATGTATCGACGCACAAGTCCAATAGGCAGCGGCGCCGAAGCCTCTCCGGCCGCCAAGCGTTCGGCGAGCGGCTGCGCGGTGTGCCAGGAAGACGCTGACGCAAGCGACGCATCCGTCGAGCCGCTGACGTCCAGACAACTCGAGTGGCCGGCGTCGGCCGCCTGTTGTGCCATGATGTGACTGGACACCAGACTGTCCTGCCGTCCGTCCACACGATCCACCAGAACAAACCGCAACTGGAAGCAAGAAAGTAGCGCCGGACTGACGCGCAGGTTCTCCGTCACCGAGCGTCGGCGATCATAATGAGAGCCGCCGGCCGGCGCTGCAGCCGCCACCACACACACCCGCGCCGGCAACCGACACACAAGCCCACCGCGGCATCCACACACCGCACCGTCCGTCATTGCCTCTTGTAGTGCGCACTGCTGCACTGCTGTCAGCTTATGCAACTCATCAATACAACAGCATCCGCAGTCGGCTAGTGGCAGCGCGCCGGCATCCAGCCGTCCGTCGCTGACTGTGGCCGTGAGAGCAGCGCCCGTTGACACCCCGCCGCCGCCGCACACGGGCACACAGCGCGGCGCCGCCTCGACGCATGCGGCGAGCAGCTGCGACTTGCCCAGCCCCGGGTCGCCCACCAGCAGAACGTGACAACCGCAGTCGCCGGCCGAGAAGCGGCCGCCAAACAGAGCCAGCAACAGGCCGGCCTTGACCATGTGCCGGCCGCACACCGCTGGACATAGCGAGTTCACCAGCAAACGCCACACGTCGACGGCGCGCTGCAGCTCGGCGATGCCGCACAAATGACGACGCGTCAATAGCACGCCGGCCGTCGCTTTCATCGGCGGCCGGACAATACACCTCACGCTGTTGACGTCAATGTAGATATCATGCGACGAACGGACACTGGACGAGCTCAGCACGCGACGGCCATGTTCGTGAGCGCACACCATACCACACACGGTGATCACGTCGCCTGGGGCGCAGGCATCCACCAAATCTGCCGTCAACCGGCACTCGAGCACACACGAGCGAGACGAACGACAATCGCCGGCGGCGTCGGTGCGCTCCACTTCGTCCAAGTCGTCAGAGCAGTCGTGAAATTGCGCCGGCCCCGACGGCAGCAGCGGAGGCTGTGTCAGTTCTTGCAGACGCACAGTGTGGCCAGACAGCGTCTCGGTGAACGGATGTGAGGTGAGAGGACGCAATCGTTGACAGCGACAGCGAGCACAGCGGCAGTCGGACGCATCAGCAGGTCGCCGCATGACGTGACCGCACACGACGCACTGCAGCGCCAGGGCGAGACAGCGAACCGTCACGTCGCCAACACTCAGTACCACACCTCTAACGGCCACAAAACGGCCGTAGCTAGCCGCCTGCACGCTCCGCACGGCCGACAACGGAGAGAAGTTGACAAGACGCGCCAGCAAGCGGGGCAACGCGGCGGCGGCGACGACGACAGACGCTTCTGGAGGCTCGCAGTGACTGCGATAAGCAGCGCAGGCGATCTGGTACATGGCCAGACCGAGCAGACAGAGACAGAGTCGGGGGCGTTGGCTCACACACTCTGCAATATCGGGCCAGCTGAGTAGAACCTCGCCGTCGCTCACCAGAGCCGCGTGACTAACGCTGAAACTGCCGACTGATACGGCCAGGTCCACGTCAATTTGCTGAGTGTCGAGAAAGCGTTGGAGGACGGACAGTTGCGAGAGACACAAGGGCAACACAGTGGCGTCCTCCTCAGCAGTCACATACAGTCTCCAGCCCGGCATATTGGCGGCCGAGTGCGGGTTGTGAGCGCGTGAGGACATATCGGAACAGCGCGGAAAACTGAGGACAACAGGAAATCTGGATCGGCAAATAGTGAAGTGGATGGTGCATTAGGATTCGCCAATGTTTGACGACAAGCGGAATACCACAAGAAAACCACCAAGGCATAATTGAAAGAAAACACCGATAGAAACGAGGATATAGTATGAAGCACTAAAAACGACAAGGAAAATAAACGAAAGGAAGGAACAAAACGATCTTAGGAATGAATCTAAGAAATCTAATGAATGAAAATGAATAAACATTCATCATTGGCATTTGAGCAAATGTATATCACAAATACAGATGGTCGCACAATATTTGCATAGATAATATATTACCAATGCATTTACATGGAACATAACAAATACATTCAAACAAACAATACAGCTATGAAACATCCATATATAAAAACACACACACACACACAAAGACTCGAATGCGTATATAGTCATCAACAATATGCTCAGCAATCCTGCGACCAGCCGTGCGTGTGCAGAATATCTAGCGTGCGCGCGCGGGCACATCCATCGCGCACCACTCGATAACACGGCGGCCGCGACAGATCAACAACAGTGCTGCCCTCTACGCGGCTATCCAATTGGCCTACATCGGCCACGGCATCCAGCTGATCGTGCAGTGCGGAAAAGTCGTCGACACAGAGGGCGCTAGCGTCGCCGCTCACGTTGGCGCTTGTGAGAGCCAGCGGTTGGCTGCGGCCGTCGCTGGTGGCGCGTGCCAGCTCGCGCACCAGCTGACTATCGGGCACCCGCACGCCGACCAGCCGTGTGGCGGCATTCAGTGCCGGATTGAGAGCTGTGCGTCGCGGCAGCACCACAGTCACGGGGCCAGGCAGTAGCGCGTACAGCAGAGCCGCCGGCACTGCGTCAACATCGGCCCATTGACATACATCACACACGTCGGCAACACAAACGGCTAGCGGCTTGTCAACGCAGCGCCCCTTCAGTCGGTACAGTTGCTGGCAAGCTGCAGTGTTTTGTGCCAGCGCCGCCACGCCGTACACAGTGTCGGTAGGCAGGGCGACCACGCCGCCAGCCAACAGTATGTCAGCCAGCACACGAGCGGCTGACTGTACGTCATGCATGATGGCCGAGTTTCGAGCACCGCGCATCCACACTCGCACGCTCATTGCGCCAGACTATACACACTCACACTCACTCACTCACACACACACACACACACACACACACACACTCTATCTTCCTTTCACAGACACACGAATATGCGGGCGTGCGTTTACACAGTCGGAGTGTCAATGTGGTATCTGAAATGACAAGTCGGCGCCAATGAACAAAGCAGTACACGAATCACACACACCGACACACACACACACACACACACACACACACACACACACACACACACACACACACACACACACACACACACAGATATACACAGCCTTAGTAAGACGTCATCAACTAACGCTGATAATTGCACTCATACACGCAATTGAGAGTCGTGAGCGAGTGTTTTTATAACAACACACAAAATCAAACAAGTACACAAACGCGAGATATAAGATCAAATGAAACGAATGGCGAGACCGGTGCCTGGACCTGGACTGCTAGTCTATTCTTTCCAGCGATGACCACACTGCAAACTGCAGCACTTGTAGAACGTAGTCATCGGCTCGTCGGCAGAGCGAGTTTGGATCTGCATGAAGAAGGCCTTGTGGTGGCCGCACTTGGGACAAGTCTCCTCCGTGGAGTCTACGTTCTCCCAGGCAGCCGCTCCGCCCAGCACGTCGTCGACCTCCTTCAGCTTGGGATACATGCGGCTGCCGACCTTGCGAGTGACGTTGTTCACGTACGGACACGTGACGCACACGAAGCGGTAGCACTGCAGACCCTCCTCCACAGTCAAGATGTTGGCGCAGGTTGGACAAAACATCAGCATATCGACAGCAGCGGAGACGCGAGCTCAGCCGGCACAACTAGATTATACCAATATGCGTCCTAGCAGTATTGAATGACTGATTGATTAGAATGCATGGCTGCAATACCTAGTATGGTTTGTGTGTGATTTGACAGCGGTTCATTCGACGAGCCAACAGTATTTATGCGGAGATATGTTTAGAAAGCGGCAAATCAAAAATTTTAGTGTTCTAGATAAAAACTGAATGCTTTACAAAGAAAAAAAAAATGTACAGCACTAAACACAGTCAGGTCTAATATAATAATACAGATATTCAAATTCAATCAGTATCACGTAGTTCTGATTACCGCTTATGCATGCATAAGCGATATGGCAGGTGTTGTCATACCAAATTAAAAGCAAATCTGACAGGATAAGTGTAATAATATGGGAATACAACTAATAATAAACAGATATGACCAATCACAGCAGAATGCAAGCCACAAAGCTTTACCGGTGAAACAAACACTATTAAACTGTAAAAAATAGCATACAAGCACTCTTCGAAGACAATTAGTCTAAGCCCAAACAAAACAAATCAAGAGAATAAACAGTAAAATACGTTAAGTCAGCCTCCACAAACCTACGCAGTAAGACAGCAGAAATCAGGTGTCACACCGCGTTTGAGAGGAAAACTCCACGTTACCATACACTCTTTAAACACCAGGAGGTAATATTTTGTGCAAAACAATTTTGTACTTTGATTCAGCCATGATTCGAGTACTAAGTAGTTTTATCGTATAGATACGTATTTTATAGAAACAAAAAACATGCTAAAATTATCGACATTTACGAGACGAAATAGCAGACCCTGTCGACCTAACCTCTTCCGCTCCGTGCTTGTGCGTGGGCTATTTATCACAGGTTGGTTTCGTACGCATTTTATCCAAGTATTGTTTGTATATAATGCTAATGGGTAGTTAAGTGAAATTGAACATATATTCACATTCACGAAAGCGATGAGATGGAGCTTTTTGGGCAGTGCAGCCCAAGTTAACATAGACGTTGACAAACATGTGTCTACATGTTTCAAACATGTATCTAATCCATGTGTTACTTTTTTCAATTTGATGAATTCGTTTGAATTAATTGCAGCTCCCAAGTCTCGGTCTAATGGGCGTTCACGTGGTGTTTCCAAGAGACTCGATGCGTTTTATAGTTGAACGTTTCAAGACAGACGATACTAAGCCAATACTAACGATACAACGTGACAAGATTAACGATAGGCGTTTGAAGTTATACGGGTTTCGGATATCACGGATATATCAGGAATGCGTCTTTGTATATGTTCTGTTTACTTTATGACCGTTGTTCATTGTTATTTGCAGACATGGGCAAGTTTCAGGCCCCCTCTAAGGGACGCACCGGCAAGGGCAAAAAGAAAATCGATACAAACAAGTACATCATTGACTGCACACACCCGGTTGAAGATGGACTCATGCAGGCGTCCGACTTTGAAAAGTTCCTGCAGGAACGCATCAAGGTCAACGGCAAGACGAAGAATTTCGGCCGTCATCTTCACGTGGAGCGCAGCAAGAGCAAGTTGACTGTGGCGGCCACGACCGACATCCGCATGAGCAAGCGGTACCTCAAGTACCTCACCAAGAAGTACTTGAAAAAGAACAGCCTGCGCGACTACCTGCGAGTGGTGGCGTCGACCAAGGACTCGTACGAGCTCAAGTACTTCACGTTCGACGACGATGATGACGGAGATG
The DNA here is from genome assembly GCA_916048095.2 of Sacculina carcini. Taxonomy (NCBI): domain Eukaryota; kingdom Metazoa; phylum Arthropoda; class Thecostraca; family Sacculinidae; genus Sacculina; species Sacculina carcini. The sequence goes on along the minus strand of OU696574.1, from coordinate 8,553,311 downwards.
ACAACGACAACTGATCATGTGCTGTTAATAATACACTTTAAGACCAAATCTAGCCGTGTCAATTCACAGGGGTTTAATGTTGGCTTTCAAAAATGTTGAATCATTATCTACACTCAACACAGCTCAGTTGTTCCCAACTTTTTTTGATCGGTTACCACTTAGAGGGCCCGTACAGTCGCCGAGTACCACCTGGTTCCAGTAAAACTCAGTTCGATCATATATCACTTTATTTACATAATTGAACAAGTATAACACATAAATCAACTGAAAAAACGACTTAATGCGAGGACTGTATCTGCTTCTTCTCCACCAGCTGGTCAATGAGGGACATTACTTTGATCACACCAAATCGGAAATCATGCCCTGTTGTCATTGTTCTTCATCCCGAAAGTGTTCGCGTAACATCTGGAACGACCTCGTGTACCACTAGTGGTACGCATGCCATAGGTTGGGAACCACCGTTCTAACTGTTCATAACCTTATATTGCTGAAGTCAACAGTGAATCACACCGTCCCTCTCAAGATAATACGAACCACTGACATGCAACATGCACTGCATGTAAGTTCATCTTGCACGTGTTCGAAACGTTCAGAAAACACCAAACATCTTGTTAGTATTATATTTCGTTGATAAATTGATCATACGACTAGATAATGGAGCACTGGCAGACGAAACAAAACAATGTTGGTAATGAGTAATGGTGATGGACACGCGCATGAAAATCGACTCTCAAAAAAGCACATCAAAACAACACGGGCGCACAAATTAAAGCTCATGGTAGGTTGAACAATCACACTCAACATAATACACGGCAAATATGCGCGCTACAAATACGTATACAACAAGTAACAAATTATATAGTACGTATGGAAAAGGCAATGTAAACGCTGGAATAAAATCAGAGTAACAATTTGTGATTAGTGGGCGTAACGTTGAACAATATCAACCCACAACTGAGACGAATTCGCTGAGAAATCTTCCACGAAACAGATTATAGCAAAAAGTAGCGGAACGTAACAAATCACGCGCTTACAACACGGTGGTATTCCTGATTATTCCTATCTGGGCACAGATTTTTGCGTGAACAAATCAAGATTAAGTTTGAGATGCGGGTACATCACTTGTGTATACACGATACTCTCTAGAAGTACTCACTAGCGATCGTACGACAGTCAACACACACGCAACATCGAAACATGCAGTTCAATAACGCCTTGCGCGCGCACTAAGTTTGAGGCACAAGAACTACAAAAAATAGAGAGAAGAATGAAGACGAAAACGCCTCACCGTAATCATCCAAGTATTTTTAAAAATACTACCGGAGAAAAGCTCAAATTTCGGGTGGGCTTATTAGACCGAACTATCATCAAAACACCTAATATTTCAGGCCTGAAAAGTGACATAGGGCTTAGCGACCGGATCTACACTACCCAAACACACACACACACATGCACACACATACACGATGACTACATGCGTGAATCGCAGTGTTGATAATCTACAGAGCGAGGCGGGACACGTCGTCGTGTGTAGACAGTGCGCGGCTCTTGGGCACACAGCAGCTGGTCGTGGCGAAACCAAGTCCATTGGTCGTCGACGCGCCGCTTATGCCGCGCGTCCACATAGCTGAACACGCACGACGCCGGCACCCAAACCAGTACACTCACCAACAATACCGTGCCGACAATGTTGTCGCGCAAAAAACGCAACACCTGTACGTATGTGTGTGTATATATACACAGAAGTACATTAGAAGACAGAAACATACACCCAGCATGGAGTAAGCCATGTCATACCCACATACACACACACATTCAGACATACATACAGACACAGATACACACACACACACACAAAAACAAACAAACACACACACACACACAAACATACACACAGAGAGACGGACAAACAAACAGACACACCCACACACATTCAGACACACACACACACACACACAGATTCAGACACAGACACACACACACACACACACAGATTCAGACACAGACACACACACACACACAAACATACACAAACACACACATTCAGACACACACCTTGTTGATGTTGATATCTTCGATGATGTCCCAGAATCTCTCGACCACATCCTGTACTGTTTTCTCACATACACCCTGACATAATGCAACACACAACCAACACACATTATGGAACAGCGTGAAACAATGCCATACCAAAACAATCAATACGGGGAATTTATCGAATAATA